>OZ024743.1:124177341-124182341 GCA_964016885.1 Eledone cirrhosa
AAGAACTGCGAAACCGGTAAAGGAACCAAATAAATATATATATTTAAAAAAAAAATAAGACTTCAGTTGCATTTTCGATTTCATCTCTTTTTCTTTATATGTATATATATATATATATACATATATATATATATACATATATATATATATATATATACATATATATATACATATATATATATATATATACATATATATATATATATACATATATATATATATATACATATATATATATATATACATATATATATATACATATACATATATATATATATATATATATATACATATATATATATATATGTATATATATATATATGTTACCACCAAAATTTGCCATCTACAAAAAGATTAACCCTATGGAATGCAAAACGGAGCTGGAAAAGTGTTTCACAAAAATACGTTGGAATGCAAAGGTAAACAACAACAACAATAATAACGGTAGTAATAATATAAACAATAACTCTGGGCATAGAAATAACAGCCATAACCATAACAATGGCAGGAAAGTGAGAAATAGTGATAATGGCAATAATACTAGCGATAGACGGAACAACAACAACCACAATAATAATAATAATAGAAACGTTAACCACAGACACAGCAACAGTGACCACAGTAGTAATAACGGTAACAATACGAACAACAACAACAATAACCACAGTGGTAATAATGGAAATAGTACATGTAGCAACATCAACAAAAACAAGAAACATAATAATAGTAACAACCACAATGGTAGAAATAGCAGTAACAACAACAACAATAACGGTGAAGTAAACAACAATACATCTAGCAATCATAACAATAATAATAATAATGCTAATGATAGAAACAACAACAACCACCATGATAACAATAATAGCAACACACACAACTATGACGATAGAAATAACGACAACCCCTTAGAGAAACTATTTTTCAACCCAGCTGACAAAACATATAAGATGGGTAATATCTATCCTACGAGGTTACCCTTTAATAAAAGAGTTTGCATACCACAGCAAATAGATGACGAGACGGAGGCACAGTTCACCATAGCTAGAAATAAGATTAGACAAGTAGTAGACAGGTACACTATGAGACAGAGCAGACCAGAGGCCCAACAACTTGGGAGAAAACCTGTAGAAGGCTTGATTAGCCTCAAGCAGCGCACAAGGGATGGTGAGGTAGTGTGTCTATCCACAGATAAGTCTGGTAGGATGTCAATAGATAGCATGCCGAACTACATCGAGGCAATGCAACCCACATCACCAACACGAGCGAAGTTGCACAACTAACACACGATGGGAGAGAAAAAATCCTCAACGCTCACATGATGATGTGGACTGACATCCTAAAGCCAAGCAGACGCACTGCCAACAACTTCCAGGCGTCTAACAATGGCATACCACCCTTGTATGGGCTCCGCAAAGACCACAAGACAGTCGACGACCCGACAACAGGACCACCAACAAGACCCGTATGGGGAGCTAATATAGCTAGCAACTACAGGATCTCCTACTTCCTCTCAATGGTTATACGCCCCATAATCAAGATGTCCCCAGATGTATGTGAAAGTACAGAGGACCTCCTCAGCAGAATCAGTGAGTGCAACAAAAACAGGAGCCTATCCAACTGCATAATAGGCAGCATGGATTTAGTGTCACTGTACCCATCCATTAACATTGATTTTGCTGTGAAAAGATGTGTGGAGATGATCATTGAGAGTGAGGTGGAGTTCTGCGACGTCGACACAGACGAACTGGGCCTCCTACTTAGACTTACCTACGACACTGACTACCTAGACAGCCATGACCTTAGATGTTTCTGCCCTAGTAGACCTATAAGAGGTAGACCCCCCACCATAACCTCAATGGCTAAAAAGACTCCCATAGGAAGGTGGATTGGGTGGGCCAAAGCCATACGGACCCCCCAAAACACTGATCAGGTAAGAAAAATGGTCGCACATGCAATAGGGGCTAGTATCAAAACTACCCTAAAGGGCCACATATTTAAGTTCAATGAGAAAATCTACACCCAAAATGAGGGAGCAGCCATCGGCGTCAGCATAGCTGGTGATGTTGCCAACCTTTTCATGGTATGGTGGGAAAGGAGACTTAAAGATCTCCTTAATGAAAGCTCCATAGACCTCATCATGTACTCTCGTTATGTAGACGATATCAATATAGTTATAAGAACACCCCCACTAGAGAGCACTAACAAGTTTGATTTAGAACGTAGCACGATGGAAAGCATCCAGCAGATAGCTAATTCCATACACCAGAGTATAACTGTAACTATAGACTTCCCTTCCAAACACCCTAACAATAGACTACCTGTATTAGACACAGAACTCTGGATTAACACTATAGACGAGAGAGCCCAAATTCTCCACTCACACTATGCTAAACCCATGGCCTCCAAATACCTGATACTCAAAAACTCAGCAATGTCCAGTAGTGCTAAGTTTAATATTCTGATCGCAGATTTGGTACGAGTGATGAAGAATGTGTCCCGCATGTGCGACCCAACAGAAATGGAAGGACACATCCAACACTTCATCAACCGCATGCAGTTCTCTGGCTACAACCAAAGAGACAGAGTCAGAGTATACGAAGGAGCCATGGAAAAGTATAAGACCCTCATAGAACTGGACATGAAAGGAATCTGCCCACTATACAGGAGCAAATCATGGAATAGCTTAGATAGGGCTAGACATAAGATAGGGAAGGCCACATCATGGTACGACAACCAGAGATATCAGAGTGTCATGTTTGTGGACGCCACCCCTGGAGGGAAATTAGCTAACCAGTGTAGAAAGGCCCTGAGAAAGACCCACTTAAAAATAAAGGTGGTAGAAAAGCCAGGAACCACCATAAAATCCCTGATCAGCAAAACCTACCCTTTTAAGAAAACCCACTGTACCAATAGGAAGTGTATCATATGTAATGTGAACCCCCGGATAAACTGTAAAACTAGAAACGTAGTCTATAGCATAAGATGTACAGAGGGTACTTGCAGAAACATGACAACAACATACATAGGTGAGACAGCTCGTAGCATAGGTGAAAGGATAGACCAACACTGGGGGAACTAAAAGGACGAAAAAACGGGTCAGTACTATACGAACATGCTAGACAACAACATGACGGTAACATAGACAACATAGAAATTAGAATATTATCTAAACATAGGAATGACCCAGCAGATAGGCAAATCAGAGAGGCCAGTGAAATAGAAATTAGAAGACCAAAGCTAAACAGAAAGAATGAGTGGAACAACAACAACACCCAAACAAACAACACTGACCTAAGAGAAGTATAAATAAGTAAATAAAATTAAATAAAATAAGATAAATAAATACATACACAAGCACAATAACAACAAGCACATAAACACACACTAGTCACCCAGCAGACACAACACTATACACACTAGTCACACATCACACATAACACTATACACACACGCAAACGCATGCGCAAAGAAGACAAAATAAAATAAGATAAACAAACAAGCAAATAAATAAATATATAGACAGACTGAATAAAAAAATGGCGTAGACATACAACACAACAGGAGGAACAATGAATATAACACCACTGACGATGTTGCAGATGTGCAACGAAAGATTTATGTAAATTATGTAAACTATATATATATATATGTGTTTGTGTCTATATTGTATCTGTATTATTTTTGACCGCCGGTCAGTCAATGGCAACATTGAGGACCGAGTAAGTTAGATCGCAGATATAATAAAAGACAGCGAGAAGCGAAAACCAACCAAACAGTGAGTGTGTTTTGTTATTAATTCTGGCAATATTACGCAAATATGACCCTCCCCAAGTATAACCATATATATATATATATATATATATATATATATATATATATATATATATATATATATATATATATATATATAAGTATTAAAATTTCCGTTGAAAACAGAAAACGTCACAGAAGTGAAGAGTGCTCTATGTAAGTATCAGAGCAAAATTTTATGTATAAAGATCAATACAATATAATTACCTCATTACCAGAGGTTTCCCGAATGAGGCGAATACGAAAGAAACGTCTTCATTCGTTCGTCAGACGAGGCAATATAAAACATGGGTAAATACTTGGAAAGTCTCATCAAGAAAAGCAAAAAAACAAAAAAGATAGACAAATGAATTAGAATATGAAATATATAATAATCTTTCAAGAAATATAGTTAGGTGTGTGTATATGTATGTATATACGCTCACAGATGTGCATATATGTGTATGCACATATGTATACGTATATTGAAAAAGTGTGCGTAAATAATTTAGGGCAAATGTATCTGTATGTCTGTAATCTACAGACAGAATAGATACATCATAAGAATATGAAGGCACGCGCATAAACACACCTACACACACGTACACTTAAATGCGGAAGTAAAAGAGGTAAGGGAGTGTAATAATTAAAGGAAAGTATCAATCTCGATATATTTATAAAAATGGAACAATAATTTAGAAAGAAAAAATTAAAGAAAAGAAGACAAACAAGGTACATACATACACACACACGTATATCTCACAAAAGAAAAGCAAAATATACATGCTTATATACACACGCACACCTCCACATCCATACGTTCGATACGTACACACACACACACACACACACACACACACACACACACACACACACACACACATACTTACACTCACGCATATTAACCTGTTTGCATGCACACGCATAAAAATGAGTAAGTAAAAAAAGGGGGGAGAAGAAAAAAGGAATAAAACATAAAACCTAGATGTAAAAACACTGATATAAAGACACATACATTGTAAATTTCTACCCATCTATCACTCAGACCCTTTTAGCGAAAGCTTTAAATTTCGCTAGAGGGTTTACTAATATCTCCGATATTGAAGAGAATGTCATCTTGCACTCTTTAATGATAATGACACTTGGGTAAAAATATCTAACCCAGAGAACCCATTCGATGTCTCAATGGGCTCTTACGACAGTGCTGA
>OZ024743.1:124187341-124189841 GCA_964016885.1 Eledone cirrhosa
TATATATATATATATATATATATATATATATACATATATATATATATATACATATATATATATATATACATATATATATATATATATATATATATATATACATATATATATATATATATATATACATATATATATATATATATATACATATATATACATATATATATATATATATACACATATATCATCATCATCATCATCATCATCATCGTTAACGTCCGTGTTCCACGCTTGCATGGGTTTGGACGGGGGTTTTCCCACTTGAGGCAAGAGTGATTGTTTTGCTCGCATAGGACTGTATGGCGAGTTTTCTACAGCTGGATGCCCTTCCTAACACCAACCACATTTACAGTGTGGGGCTGGCAGGTTTTTGCCGTGTTGCCTACACGACCACATTACAGCGTGGACTGTCTGGCAAGTTTTCTACAGCTGGATGCCCTTCCTAAGACCAACCACATTTACAGTGTGGGGCTGGCAGGTTTTTACCGTGTTGCCTACACAGCCACATTACAGCGTGGACTGTGCGTTTTTTTTTGTCGTGACACCTACACGATCTCATTTGTTTCGGCCTGGATGTTGTGGCACCAACATAACTTTACATTGAAAGGGGCGGTGTGGATGGGGTGGGGGTGGTGGGACGGGGGTGAATTTTGTTAGAGATGCCTACTGACTGTAGTAGGTTTTACTTTGTATTTAGGTAAGGCGGGTCTTCTCTATTACTGAGTACCGCCAAAGGTCTCGGTCCAGTGACATTGTCTTGGAGAGGTGTAAGTGTGTGAGGTCAGAATTTATCAGCTCGTCCCAGGTTTTTCTGGGTCTGCCTACTCCGTAGCTACCGTCTATCTTTATTGCCCTGCACTTTGTTATACAGCTGTCGTCTTTCATGCGCATCACGTGACCATACCAACGTAGCCTTCTCTCGAGTAAACAACATCTGATCCCTCTTATTTCTAATTTTTTCCTTAGTTCGCTTATGATTTGCCGTTCACGTATGTTACTATTACACATCCAGCGGAGCATGCAAGCTTCGTTCCTCTCTAGTCTGCGTATATCCTCTGCACACAATGCCCAGGTCTCACTGCCATGCAACATTGCTGTTCGTATGCAGGCATCGTACAACCTGCCTTTCATTTTTAGGGAGAACCCTTTAGTGGCTAATAGTGGTATAAGCTCTCTGAACTTTTTCCATCCAGTTCTGACTCTAGCTACTGTACTTTCAGAGCACCCTCCCCCACTGCTGATTTTGTCACCCAGGTAACGGAAGGTATCCACTATTTCTATAGAACCCTCTGCGCAATTGAAAGAGCTAGTATTTTGTGGGCACTTGCTGCTACGTATTGCACAAGAGCACCGGCCACATGTAAAATCTATGTTCTTAGTTAGCTTACCTGTGATCCCACTGCATATTTTATGCACCCATACTTTGCATTTCTGACATAAAATGGAGTTTCTACCTACGCCTTTCCTACACACTGAGAATGGCCATTTCCCGGAAGGGCCCGTCGCCTTATTTTCTTTCCTACAAACTAGAACTTTAGTCTTAGCCAGGTTAATGTATATATATACATATATATAAATATATATATATATATATATATATATATACATATATATAAATATATATACATATATATATATATACATATATATATATATATATATATATATATATATATATATATATATATATATACATATATACATATATATATATATATATATATATACATATATATATATATATATATATACATATATATATATACATTTATACATATATATATATATATACATATATATATATACATATATATATATATACATATATACATATATATATACATATATACATATATATATATATATATACATATACATATATATATATATATACATATACATATATATATATATATACATATATATATATATATATATATATATATACATATATATATATATATATATATATATATATATATACATATATATATATACATATATATATATATACATATATATATATACATATATATATATACATATATATATACATATATATATATACATATATATATACATATATATATATATATATATATTTCGTTTCTGAATTTGTTTAGCAAGATTCTTTATGTGAAATCGTGTGTTGAAACCGATATTGTTATACTTTGGGAGGGTCATGTTGCCAATAAGAAACACACGCACCAGTTGCTTTCACTTCAATTTATTATATATTTATAAATTTACAAATTTATAAATTTATGGTTGGTTGGTTGGTTCCACAACCAGATAGTTGTTTATATATAGTCATAGTTCTTTCGTCACACACTCTGTGACCTCTTCAGTGACTGGGGATTTCTTTCTTTGTTTCTGTGCCTCTCCTTTGTTCTGTCCTACGCCATTTTGTTTCAGTGTGTGTGTTGTGTGCTCAGTCTGCGCATGCGCCACATCCGGGTGTCTGTGTGTGTTTATGTTCATTTATCTATTTGTTTATTTA
>OZ024743.1:124199841-124204841 GCA_964016885.1 Eledone cirrhosa
TCCTTCCCTACTCTATTTATGTCATTTAGTGTACTAGAGGGTGTCTTTTTGTAGTCTTTGTGTAGTTCCTTACAGATGAATTTTTTATACTCACTCGCGTCCATCTTGTACAGCTTTTTGGTTTTGTCGGAGGTGACGAAGAGGTGCGGGTCATTCTTGATCTTAGTTATTAGTGTATCAAGGGACGTTAAGAATGGATTGCTGCATTGGTGTTTCTTTCTGAGCTTAACGTTTTTGATCATTTTCAGCAGGTCCTCTTCAAAGGAGTCTAGTAAGGTGTTGTGCGGTGGGTTTCGGTATGTTTTGAAACCATACTTCTTTTTAGGTTCAGGAAAGTTACGGGTGTTCTTATCCAGGTGGTATGCCTTCCATCTGACTCTCCGTATAAGCGAATTAGTAGCGTCTATAAGCAGTTTAAGGTAGGTTTTTCTGCTGGGTAAGGGGATACACTTGAGAGACATGGGTAACGGTTGGTTCTCCAACATAATGGCAAATAAGGTGAGATGCTCTACAAAAGGAGCACGGTAATATAGTATTTACGTATCGAGAAACAGAGAAAAAGGAGGGATAGGTGATACATATAGTTATTTGCCAACTAGTCCAATATTCCTGTCTGGCCCTCTGAAGAATAGAGGAAATGTGTTTCCTTGAAAACTCGTATGACTCTAAAACCCGGTCCGCCTGTGTGGTTACATACAGACTAGCTGACACTCACTGTAAAGTGTCTAGTGAAAAGCTGAGTACATGTACATATGTATACATGTGTGTATTTATATGCATACTAATACTTCCGTATACATATGTAGATGTACACTTTAACTTAATTGTTTAAGCGTCAGTCATACAAAAGTGAGTTAGAAGCGAAACGAAATTTAATTTCGTTTCGTTATTTGTTTTTATCGTTTCCGCTGAACCGGTGCGTACAATGACTCACGTTCTATGCAAATTAGTCTACCCACTACTAATTTTCATAGAAAAAGCATATAACGATATGTGCTTTTACAATTCTCCAGAGAAGCCGGAAGATGGGTAAATATTGCTGATGAGATGTAATAACATCGAAACTAGTCCAATATTCCTGTCTGGCCCTCTGAAGAATAGAGGAAATGTGTTTCCTTGAAAACTCGTATGACTCTAAAACCCGGTCCGCCTGTGTGGTTACATACAGACTAGCTGACACTCACTGTAAAGTGTCTAGTGAAAAGCTGAGTACATGTACATATGTATACATGTGTGTATTTATATGCATACTAATACTTCCGTATACATATGTAGATGTACACTTTAACTTAATTGTTTAAGCGTCAGTCATACAAAAGTGAGTTAGAAGCGAAACGAAATTTAATTTCGTTTCGTTATTTGTTTTCATATATATATAGATATATATATACATATATATATATACATATATATATACATATATATATATACATATATATATACATATATATATATACATATATATATATACATATATATATACATATATATATATATACATATATATATATATACATATATATTAACACTTCGAATATTTAATACTGCCTGCACTAGTATCGAGCACCTTTGGCATACGCCACTTGGCAAATAACTATATGTATCACCTATCCCTCCTTTTTCTCTGTTTCTCGATACGTAAATACTATATTACCGTGCTCCTTTTGTAGAGCATCTCACCTTATTTGCCATTATGTTGGAGAACCAACCGTTACCCATGTCTCTCAAGTGTATCCCCTTACCCAGCAGAAAAACCTACCTTAAACTGCTTATAGACGCTACTAATTCGCTTATACGGAGAGTCAGATGGAAGGCATACCACCTGGATAAGAACACCCGTAACCTTCCTGAACCTAAAAAGAAGTATGGTTTCAAAACATACCGAAACCCACCGCACAACACCTTACTGGACTTATTTGAAGAGGACCTGCTGAAAATGATCAAAAACGTTAAGCTCAGAAAGAAACACCAATGCAGCAATCCATTCTTAACGTCCCTTGATACACTAATAACTAAGATCAAGAATGATTCGCACCTCTTCGTCACCTCCGACAAAACCAAAAAGCTGTACAAGATGGACGCGAGTGAGTATAAAAAATTCATCTGTAAGGAACTACACAAAGACTACAAAAAGACACCCTCTAGTACACTAAATGACATAAATAGAGTAGGGAAGGATATAGTCACCAGCTTAGAAATAGAAAAGTACACTAACCCGTACGTCCCTCTGACGCCTAAATTCTCTCTTAAGGATCACAAATATGACTTTAATGAAAGCCCCTCTATTAGACTAATATGCCCCTCTACATCAGATATAGGTAAGATTAGTAAAGTGATCCTCGACAGAGTACTACTCGAGCTTAATAGAAAGGCTAAGGTCTGCCTCTGGGGCAACACCGACCAGGTCATAAATTGGTTCACCGAGTTGCCGGATAAAGCCACCCTGAAATTCATCCAGTTTGATATAGATAGCTACTACGCCTCTATCTCCCCCATACTCTTAAATAAGGCACTTATCTTAGCTAGATCTAACACTAGCCTCACCAAAAAAGAAATAGACATAATTCTAGCGGCACGTAGAACCATTATCCAGTTCGAAGGCTCCCACTGGACCAGAACCAACCGTCCTGATAACTTCGATGTCACGATGGGGTCCAGCGACTCAGCGCAAGCAACTGACCTGGTTGGGATATACCTCCTACATAAGCTTAGGGAAGAAATACCGGCCCTACAAGGAGGTGTATATAGGGACGACGCCCTGTTTACCGTTAGGAACCATAGCCCCCGTAGGATAGAGAACCTTAACAAACATATACACAGGTTCTTTAAGTCATACGGCCTATCCGTAACTATGGACCTCAACCACAGGGTTGTCAACTTCCTGGACGTGACCCTGGAGTTGAGTACGGGTTTATACAAGCCATACCATAAGCCTGGAGAGTGCCTCTGTTATATTAATTATGCCTCCAACCACCCTAAGCAGACTCTCAACTCCATAGTCTATAGTATCTCACATAGAATCTCGAGGCTATCCGCCAATGAGGATATCTTCAACCAAGCGGCTGATTACAACAATAGGGCCCTGATAAGCGCCGGCTTTAACCGAGGAATTTCCTACATCCCCAACGCTAGCTCTAGAAACCACCCCCTCATAAAACTAACGTTATAGTAAGCCATACCTATAACCGATCACGCGGCGACCTCGTTAAAGTCGGATATAATAGAATAGATAACCGCACCAAAGATCACGTCCCCGGCGACGGTGAATACTGTAGATTACTCAAACTATTCCCCTATTACAAAACCAACAAAGGCGACGGCCTACTACCAACGCGTCCAACCAACATCTTCGTGTACATAAACATGGAAGAGGTAGAAAGAGTGCACCCGAGCATAAAGTGAAAGGGGCACCGAACGGGCGACAGCGCATTAACACACATAAGAGCGATCACTTAGATGGAACCACCCGTAGCAAGAGTACAAGGACACGTAATCGCCACCGTAACGTCCTCTGGTTCCACCCCCCCCCCCCTACTCTCGAAGTGTGGCCTCCAACATACCCCGGATATTCTTCGAAGCCTTAGAGAAGAACTTCCCACCCAACCATAGGTATAGAAAAATTCTTAATAGGAACAATATAAAAATATCCTTCTCTACTACTCCTAACCTAGCAGACATCATAGGAACAACGAACCACAGTAAGATCACCAAGACACAGCACCTCGACTCAGACGCACCTACACCTGACAATAACTATATCGGCCTTAACAACTCCCTGACAGCATCCAATAGTGTTGGCAACGGCATCCGCAGACGCAACCGGAATGACCGCGAAGTGACTGGGGAACATGCAGAACATGACGTGCGGAATAACAATCGCACCATCCCGCGTGCTGTGGGTTGTAATTGTGCTAACGACAGCTGCGGTAGCGTAGGTAACAACGTAGGCAGCAACAATGATAGCCTTACCGTGGGAAATAGACGGAACCGCGACAGAAATTGCAACTGCCGCGACAGAAATTGCAACTGCCGCGACAGAGGACGCTGCCCCCTTAGAGGATACTGCCTGACTGATAGGGTTATATATAGATGCACTATTACTAGCCACAATAGCGTTAAACATTATATAGGGGCCACCTCCGGCCCGTTCAAAATTAGGTTTCGAACACATCTCCACACTTTCACAAATAGAAAACTAAGGCACTCCACTTCGCTCGCGGACTACATCACATCACTAAAGGACTTAAACATCAGCTTCTCCACGCACTGGGAGATTGTCGGCAGGGCTGCACCGTACAACTTCAAGAGGAAATGCGATCTTTGCCTCATGGAGCTCTACCACATCATAACTGCACGCCACGAGCTCATCAACAGCAGAGCTGAAACAGCGATAAGTTGTACACATCGCTTAAAAATATCCTTCTTTAGATGGGTTAAGAATGAAGAGTGAAATAGTACACTGGATCTCCCTGCAACAAGTCTTAACACCCCGGCGGGCAGGCGCAGCAAAATAACACCCAGAAAACAATCCTTGCATACCAGACCCAGCCTCAGACAAACGGATGCGGCAAAAAAAAAAAAAAAAAAAAAAAATTATCCGGGAAAGACTGCCCTAACACCGGCCAGAGTTACCTCCCTTGACCTGCTGCAAAATCAAAACAGGATATTTTTGCGAGCAATGAATCTTGATGTAGATTTAACCCCCAAAACTCTTTCCGAACTATATAAGGAACACTTGTGATTATTTATGCCCTTGAGAAGCCCAACTGGGCGAAACGTACGTAGGTGATATTTTAAATAAACATGTTTTAACGGTCTATTCTCCGATTTTTTACTTTCCCACGTATATATACATATATATATATATATACATATATATATATATATATTCATATATATATATATATACATATATATATATACACACACATATATATATACATATATATATATACATATATATATATACATATATATATACATATATACATATATATATA
>OZ024743.1:124237341-124257341 GCA_964016885.1 Eledone cirrhosa
TTGTACCGAACCACACATGTAAAGGTTTGTGTCAATTCTAGCTATTTGTGAATACAGATATTGCATTTCGGCCTAATGATCTCGACGCGTGTTAACGTGACTTCATACAACATCAGTGGTCACTGCAGTCTGGGTGAGATGCAGTGCAAACTGCATGCACCAGAGTTTAAACTTGTTTGGTAGTTATGTTTTATCTATTGCTGAAAGTCCATGCTTGTGCTTTTCTAACTTCAAAGTCATCCAGAAGAGACAGAGTGAACAATGAAAAAAGACGAGATTCGGTGGCCTAATTAAGCACTGGACTTTGTCTTTTTCTTGTTTTCATTCTTCAACACACACACACATACATGTGTGTGTGTGTATGTGTATGTGTGTGTGTGTGTGTGCGCGCGTGCGTGTTAAACAATGAAAACAAGAAAAAGATAAGGCCCAGTGCTTAATTAAACCATCGAACCTCGTCTTTTTTCTTTGTTCAACACACACACACATATATATATATATATATAACATAGAAAGTGTGGTAAGAAACCAGGTGGACCATAACGCACCAGAGTACTCGATACTTAAGGTAATAGAGTGGGTAATAGGAAAAGAATCATGACCCGACGGCCTGAGCTCCGGCCGTTTCGACAGCTAGATCCGAACGTAGGGATCCAGCTATTGAAACGGCAGGCGCTCAGCCGCCGAAGTCCTGACTATTTCCGCGTGCGTGCGTGCGTGCGTGCGTGCGTGCGTGCGTGCGTGCGTAAAAAAGGTAAGCAGGAATAACAACACCATCGGTACAGTATATGGAAGGTAGATACAACTACTGCTTTTGAATCGAAGCCTTAGCTGTTTTCTCACCGGAGAATAACTATCCCGTGTACGGAAGATTATTGCCATAGCAACTCTATATATATCATACAGAATATATAAAATAGCAAAAATAATCAGTCTAATTTGTATGGCGTAATTAAATAATTGTTTCTGCTTTAGGCACAAGGCCAGCAATTACCCAGTGCATTACTGGTACTTTATTTTATCGACCCCGTAAGGATGAAAGGCAAAGTCAACCTCGGCGGGATTTGAACTCAGATCGTAAAGAGACGTAACTATGCTGGAAAGCATGGCGTCCGACCCTCTACCCATACTGCCAATTAAATAATGAATCAATATTTATGCTAGATCACATCACATATTTAAAGATTTGGGGTAAACTTAAGGCAGGTATAACTATGACGGGTCTAATGCTTTGATGGATGGTGGTCACTTTTCCTCCTTCTCAAACATGGCACTGGAGCGCCTAATCTTTCGCATTTGCAGAAGGGATGCGTTCCAGTGGCTAGGTCCTTCTGCTGTCAACATCAGCTGCGTGGAGAACTGGGCATGCTGTGAATAATGGTACGTATACATGCGCTGAGGTTAAGACATCTTCAACGTTTCCTTGACACGTATTTCACCAGCTTGACACGTATTTCTCCTTGACAGAGCTGCAATCCTGAGTCAAGCAAAGACTGAAAGGGAGTGGGCACAGCCTTCAGCCAGTTGGGCACTGCGATCGGTGGAAAATCCACTTCGGCATTCTATAGATGATTAAAGACAGAGGAAACTGATGATGATCTTGGGGAGACGGTGGGCGCCAAAGATTACCAGTTAGCCGTTTCCTTCCGGAGAACTCTTAGCCCGGGTCCGATGGATAACTTCCAAACATCCCTGGCCTGGCAGTGCTATCGGGGGAGCGGGAGCATAGCCAGTTCTAGATAAACTCTACAGACACGGAAGTGCCGTCAACCGAGCCTGTCCGAGATGTGCACAGTGCGACAAAACGGTCTTGCACTCACTGGTCCAGTGTCCGAGCATTGCTGACTTGTGGAGCTATGTCGAACAGTTGCTGCCGCGTGTATGACGGATCCGGCTATCGGTTGAATCAATCGTGTAAATAATCCCTTCATCTTCCTTTAGTCAGAAAGGATGGAAAGTTTTTATCTACCTGGTAGCTAAGGCAAAAGTGGTCGGGTGGTGGATGCACTCGAAAGGGTTAATGACAGACACGTTACTCTTCAGCGAAGCCTCAATTAACTTTTTCAAGTGTCATTTGAACGGAGCTGCTCTGAGTATGCACCTATAGATTAAAGGAGGGCAACTGGGAAATGGCGCTAGCCCTAGCGGTCAGGGTAGCCGTGGCTTTTTGTGGGCTTTTTTTCACGAGTGATCCTCGAAAGTCTCCCCTCTATTGGCGAACTTTCTTGTTTGAATTTCTTTTATATTTGTTAAATTTTTACACGAAATAAATAAATGAATAAGTAAAACATAAAAACACAGTGTATTGTCTCCGTTGTCCTGTGCCGTCGGATAACATGCTTTGCGGCATTTAGTTACATCCATTTACCTTCTAATTTCAACTTTGCCTTTCATCCTTACGAGGTCCATAAAATAAACTACCTGTAACGTACTGGGGTCGATTTAATTGACTTTCTCCTCCCCCATTATTAAGGGCGGTGGATTGGCAGTATCGGTAGAGGGTCGGACTCCATGCTTTACAGCATAGAGTTACGGCCCTTTATATTCTGAATTCAAATACCACCGTGGTTAGTTTTGCCTTTCATCCTTACGGGGTCGATAAAATAAAGCAATTAGTAATGCAGTGGGGTTGATTTAATCGAATTTCCCATCCCCCAAAATTGTTTGCCTTGTGCCTAAATCAGAAACCATTATTATTAAACCCACAATTCGGTCTTTGATGGGCCAGGATGGGCGTGTGTTACTCGATTCCAAACAAATATGTTCGGCTTTCCACCTGCACTTTGCACAGTTGTTCAGGGCAACGGAGTGACAAAGATGGTAGCAGACACCTGACAAAGACGGCCGACTGCGATTCTCGGCGGAAGATGCGGAGTGCTGTAAAAGCCGTTAACAGCAATTAAATACAAATGGCTTCTGAGTACGACGCGCTGAATGTCTGGTTTGCACTACGAACTTTCTGCAAATATGTTAGATTTGTTCGCCGATGTCCTAACAGCTATCTACTACAGAAAGGGAGGATTCCTAGTTTTCTGAGCCGTGGAGTAGTAACGCTGTTGGGGAAAGACACAAACAAGGGGGACATAATTAAAAACTTCCTGTTCATAATTCTGCTCAACATAGAGGTTAAGATTTTGGTGAAGGTGCTAGCAAGAAGAATGATGTTTGTCGAAGAAAGACTGGTCGAGAAGATGGCGTAGATGTGTGCAATCCCGATCAGGTATATCCCCGACAACCTCAACCTATGCGATAGAGAGAGTAGTGAGTAAACCTGGCTTCGGTGGGGCTCTGATTAATTAGGATCAATCAAAAGAGTCGCCTATCGATACTAGGAGGCTGGATCGCTTCAATGTACAGCAACATCTGTGTTGTGGTCGGAATAAATAGCCACATATCAAACCTGTTTCACATTACGTAGTTGGTCTATATTTTCTGATTCCCGAGCCCCTGTTATAGAAGCTGAAACCGTTGAAGGTCTTACCGCTCGAACCGAGACGTGGAAAAACTGTGCGAAATCGAGATCGTTGGTACCTCCCGAAAGGCATACGAAACATTAACACGGGCAAAACTTGCAGCTCACCGTCTAGAGAGGCAAGCCTATGTCACCCGACAGTTGCTAGGTGTCATGTTCGATCAGATAACCGGCAGGGTGGCCATTCTCATCCAGAAATGGGTTAAGAGGAAGTTAGCGAAAGGTTGGGCAGAGGTGGCGAACGCGTACATCACCTCTGTTATATATTACCAGCTAACCATCGTGTCTAGCCTTAGATTTCATTTCATCTGATTGAAGTGTCGGCTCTTTATTTTCTGCTGGCAACACCATTTGTGCGGAGGGCTAGGCATGCCATGGCTGTTGATACTACAACATCTGCAAACATCCTTAAACGGTGAGCAGATGAAGTGTCGCCCTTTGTCAGGAGCTTTTTTTGCAGCTCGTCTCTTTAACTAAACTGCAATCTTGGGTCAAGCGAAGACCGTAACTGGGCACCTATCATCTGGAATGTTGTCAGACACTCACAGCCCTCTGTCAATTGAACAATGTGGTCAGTAGAAATTCCACCTTAGCGCTCTATTGAGGATTTGTGATGAGCAAGAACAACGTTCTCGGGGAAACTCTAGGCGTTGATTAAGATGAACCGACTAGGAGGAATTTCAGCCCCGGGCCTATAGATAATTCAAGAAACCCTAGACTTGCCAGTGATACTGGGGGAACTGCCAGTTCGAGACAAACTTTACAGAGACAAACGGCCTGTCCAAGATGCACACGGAGCGCTGAAACTGTGTAGCGTCCGTGCATTGCTGACTTGTGGAGTTTCGTCGAACAGCTTTGGTTGTGTGTAGGACAGATCTAGTCATCAGGTAGACCGCCCCACCACCTTTTGGTTGGGAAGGACAGGTAGTTTTCTTCTCTCCGGTACCCATGCAAAAAAGATTGTGTCATGGACTAGGCTAAAAGGACGCTTGGCTTTTTGTCGCCCGTGTGGTAGTACGAGCATGTGATGAGTATCTAGGTGTTGAAATATACTTGTAGTCGGAGTTGTATGGGCATGCGAGTCATAATAACCCCAGAAGACCATAAAGTTATTCTGGAGCTGTATCCAAGATAAGTTAGTTTTTTACTTTATAAATCGAACAGTTTAAGCTGCATATGACTTATCTACAGAACATTGCCCTGGACTGGAACAGATAAATAGACAGACAGACAGACAGACAGACAGACAGATAGATATGTTTCTTTATTAGCCACAGGGGCACAAAAGAAGGGGACAAATACAAAGGGAGAAGTTTACATACAATAAAAACGTGTAAAATATTATTACAAATGCAATTTAAAAATTAGTCGATTTTCCCCAATAGGGGAAGACATTTCATATGGGTAACACATACACCCGAAAAAAAATATGCAACCCTCATCTCCAGGAGTACGAAGAGTTTGTACTCCTTTCCTCTCCTCCTCTTTTTCCTCAACCTACAGGCTGATATAGAGAGAAGGCCCATTCACTCAGGCCATTCTCGCCACTTTCACCCACCTTTCATAAAACTTGCTGGGTTACAGCACCTCTCTCTCCATCCTGATTCTTCTTCCAAAGTGGTATTTGAAAAAAAGAATCAGTTGTTGGCCGGAGAGAAAGGTGTCTGACCTCAGCCCTTTCAACCTTGTCCACCATACAACCTCTTTCGCCATAGCTATCACACAAAGGAAAACCGCCTCTCCTTCGTTTTTGAAGGAGGGTGGCGGTTTGATCATGACAATGGACTCTGTGGTCAACCGGATTGGTCCCACCCGCGACAATAGTCGTTCTACATAGCCCCACAGGTCGGTGACGCCCGGGCAGTGTATGACGGTTTCTTCGTCTCGCACGCAACTCGGACAGATCTTTTTTGCAGGGTCCCTGCCCGGGCGCCCATGTCTGTAGAGCTTGTCTCGAACTGGTAGAGCTCCTCGGTAGCACTGCCAGGCCAAGGACTTTTAGAAGTTGTCCATCGGTCCCGGGCGGAAGGTCCTACCGAACAGACTTGCCAGTTCGTCTTCCTCTACGCCTAGAGTTTCACCGAGCACGTCGTCGCACTTGCTGCGGATCAACCCTCTATAGAATGACGAAATGGAGTCTCCACTGATCGCCGGGTCCGCCTGCCAGAGGGCTGTGAGCGTCTGAGCACATTCGATGTGCCAGTCGCCCATTTTCCTCGGTCTTTGCTTGACCCAGGACTGCAGCTCGGTCAGCGAGACGAGTCGTGAGAGGCCTCTCCTCACGAACGGGGCCCACACCGGTTGTCCGGTGAGGAATACGTGGAGATGCCGCAGCCTGAGCGCGTGTTTGCGCATCATCAGCCACGGCATCCCCAGCCCTCCGTTGGAAGGGCGTTGGCAGCAGATGGATCTTCTCACCAAAGGAGCCTGCCTCTTCCAAAGGAATTGGAAGAGCGCACGCTCCATTTTGGCACGACGGTCAAGCAGTAGTAGATGGCGGACGCTATAAAAGTGTTCGCCACCTCCGCTTGACCTTTCAAGGATAGTTTGCACTCGGCCCATACTGGGTGAGTGCAAACACCTTGGCCGACACCACGTTCCAGTTCTTCTTCACCTGGAGGTCCGGACCAAACCAGATCCCGAGCAGCGTCCGACGACGCCATCGGAAGGCATCGGTCTGCCTCTCCACGATCCGAGTTGCAAACCGATGGACTTGTCCCGTTTCAGCTTCGCTCCTGTGAACCTTTCGTATTCCATCAGTAAGGTGCCGACTTCCTCGATTTGCGAGACGCTCGACACCATTACTATCACGTCGTCGGCGTAGGCCGACGCCGCTTTCCGCAGTCCCGGTTCCAGAGGGATGCCCTGCAATATCTCCAACTTCCACAGTAGTGGCTAGAGAGTCAATACGTACAGAAGGGAGGAGAGAGGGCATCCCTGTCTAATGAATCGCGTGATATGGAACGGCTCCGAGAGGTAGCCTTTCACCTTAACCCTTGAGCAGATGTTGCTGTTATGCATTGAGAGCAATCCAGCCCCTGAACACGGGTCCGAAGCCTACCGCCTCGAGCACCGCATCCAGGTAACGATGGTCAACCCTATCGAAAGCCTTAGACTGATCCAAGTTGATCAGGGCCCCACCGAAGCCGGGTTTACACCCTACCCTCTCTATGATGTATCGCATGAGGTGGAGGTTGTCATGTATGGACCTGGTCGGGATTGCGCATGTCTGCGCTTCTCCCACCAGGTTCTCGACGACAAGCGCCAGCATCTTTGCCAACACCTTGGCCAAAATCTGTAATTCTGTGTTTAGCAGAGTTATGGGCCGGAAGTTGCCTATGTCACCTCCTTATTCTCGTCCTTCCTGACTAGTGTGACTACGCCCCCGGTCACAGAACTGGGAATTCTCCCGTTCTGTTGCCAGTTGCAGTAGACCGCTTCCAGGAGACCGGAGAAAAAGTCCGGCATTGCTACGTAAAATTCGTAGGGTAGACCGTCGAGATCTGGAGATTTGCGTTTGCCGCATTGGCTCAACGCGTCCCCTATCTCAGCGGCTGAAATCGGCTTTTCGCAGAACTTTGCCTCGCTGTCCGAGAGTCGCGGTAGGCCGTCGAGGTATGGACCGAAATCCATAGCCCCTCCCGGCGCGCCGCCCTGCCCGAACAGCTGAGCAAAGTGCCGCTGAAAGGCCGCACACATCTGCTTCGGCTCACGTATCACGCGTCCGTTTTGGTCCTTCAAAGACCGAATCGTGGACTTGTTGCCACTTTTTGCCTCCGTCACTCGGGCCCAGCTAACAGCTTTGGCTCCCTCGTTTCCCAGAGCACATATTTTGCTTCTGACAACGCAGCCCTCGTGCTTTGCGTCCAAGAACTGGTCCAAGGCCGTTCTCGTTGCTAGCACGCTGGCTACGTTGCCACTTATAATTACCTCTTCTACTTTATCTACCAGTTCTTTCTCGGTTCTATTTCTATCTCACGCTAATTCTTTACTAAAAACTAACGAGTCTAATCTAACTGCCCTCTTGAGAGAGTACCACCATCTGTTGTTGACAATGGCCCTTGTCAAGTGCTGTTTAACTAAAGTGCTAATCCGTCTACTGTAGGCTTTGCATGTCGGTAACGACAAGTTCAGCTTCCAGTAACCGGGTCCTTGTCTATTGGTTCTATCAAGGTTGACCATGCAGGTCACTAGTTTGTGATCTGAATAGGCAACCATGAACATTAGTGGACAGCTTAACATGTCCATATCCTTATTTCTAACTAGAACCTTATCTAGGTACGATCTAGATGTTCCGCTCCGATTAGTCCACGTCCACAGTGGCGCAGTCGGAAAATCTAGTCGATATCTATCGGCCAGGTCAAATCGGCCGATTAACTGTTTGAGGATGTTACACCCCCCTTTATCGGGACATGCTCCCACATAGTCCCAACGTGCATCTAGGATTCCATTCCAGTCCCCCACTAAAAGCAAGGAGCGGGACGTTCCCAGAAAAGTCTCTAGACGTTTGAAGAAGTCTGGCCGCGGTGTCCCGGATGGGGCATATGCAGCCACCAGCCTGAAGGCTCCACCTTCACTACCGTCAACGTCTAGGACCACCAGTCGACCCTCCGAGTCTAGATGTACCGTCTGTGTTACGAGGTCCAGGTGTTTCCGCAGCAAAACGGCAACCCCGCCCCCACCCTCCACCCCCCCGGCGGCTGACAGAGAGATGGGGCCCAACTGTCGCTCGCTGTGGATCCTGGACTCGCAAATGGCTACTACATCCATACTGTGCGACCTGAGGTCGATTAAGAGTTTGCCCTGTTTCCAGGGCATCCCCAGGCCGCGTACATTCACACACCCAACTCTTATATTGGCCATGTTGGTTCTGAAAAGTTAAAAGAGAAGAAAACACTCACCTATTCGTCTCCCGGGGATCAGGCCACACGGTTTCCATGGTGGTGTTAGAGGAGTTGTCTGGGTGGGTGGTGGTTTCTGGCGGGGTGGGGACGGAGATGTTTGGTGGGGTGGGGATGTCTGGGGTGGGGGTGTCTGGGATGAGGGTGGGGAAACTTTTTAAAAGGACGCGGTTAATGGGTTTAACACAAGGAATACCCACGTCCTTAGGAAAGTTTTCCTTTAAAGACTTATAGGTGTCCGTAGGGACCCTAATCATCTTTAAATTAGGTTTGTCTACACAGTTCGAAAAAGTTTTCCCTTCGGTTTTCACCAGGGTCCTTGGAGATGACCTCCATTAAAATTTTATTTTTACTGTTTATGTATGTGTAATGTTCTTGTTGTGTTGCGGTGGTTTTTGTCTGTTGTTCTTGTGGGAGCTTTCGTTTTGTTGTAGGTGTTTGTGTTTGGAGTGATGTGGTTTTGGTTTCGGGACGGGGGGTTTTTGTTTGTAATGTTTGTGTTGTTTGTGTTGGTGGTTGTATGTTTGTAGTGATGTTTGTTGTTTTTTCTTCTTTCTTTTCGAACAGAGAGGCTCTCCCTCATCATCACTTGGTGATGATGTGGGGGCCTCGTCCGTTGTGGTGTCTGTGTTATTTGGAAGGGGTATGTTTTGGGGAGCTGTTGTGTTTGTGGGTGTTTTTGCAGTGGTTTTATGTGGAGTGGAGTTGGTTGGGACTGTGCTTGCAGGTTGGTTTGTTGTTCTTGTTTTGGTTGTGTTTGCGTGTTGTTGTTGTGGTGGTGGTTGTGTTGTCGTTTTGGGTGTTGGCAGTAGTGCCTCTTTTTTTTTTTTAGTTAACTGAGGACAGTAAGCCTTCTGGTGACCACTGCTTAAACAGTGTAGCATGAAGGCCGCCTACCCTCAACAGAAATGTTTATGTGTGAAATTCCATCCAGAGGCACACGTTGGGGTATTTTAGCTATCCGTTCTGGCCTCATTTGGACCAGAACTTCCATGCTTGTACCATTGAATGTGCCTCTGGAGGACTTTCCCACCGAAATGATGGTGTCTTCGTCGAAATCGATGAAGCCAGTTAGAATCCACCAGACGTTTACATTTGGTGCAATGTTCAAAATTTTTATTATTTGAGTTCTTTTTCCCACATATGTGGGGAAAAAGGTGTAAATGGGGGACACAATCGGCGATACAGAATATTTTTGTGCTGTCAATTGGTCTTTCAACAACACCGAAATGCTTCCAAAAAGTTTCCCTTTTTGGATGAAGGCAATATCCTTCATGGAATTCTTCAGAACCAGTTCAATATCGTTTTGGGATAACTGAACTGGTTTTTTCGACACATTTGAAACCGTCCTAAAAATTACTGTTTTTAGAACAGTTTCTCTGCGTAACTGTTGAGGAGAAGTGATGCTGAAAGCACCACTCTCACCAAAAGTTACGTACTGTTTTGCATCGCTTAACATTTCCTTAGCATTGGAAATGTCAAGGTATGTGAACAGTTCCGTCTTTTGGACGGTTTAAGCAAAAGAAATCTTTTCCTTGTTCGTGAAGTTGTTCGTGTTGCTGTTGTTGGTGTTGTTGTTATCATTGTTGTTGGTGGTGGATAGAATGATAGAATGATAGATAGATAGATAGATAGATAGATAGATAGATAGATAGATAGATAGATAGATAGATAGATTTCTTTATTTACCATAAAGGCATAAAAAGAAGGGACAAATACAAAGGGGGAGTTTACATATAATCGAGTAAAAAGGGTGTAACATGAAAATAATCGAAAATAACCTCAAAAGGGAGGGGACGTGATGGGGGTTGCACACACCCCCGAAAAAGTGTGCAATCCTTTGCCCGGGGAGCACATGGAGAAGGTGCTCCCCTCTCCTTTACTTCTTTACCTACAGGATGGTATACAGAGAAGGCCCATTTACACGAGCCATTCTCGCCACTATCACCCACCTTTCATAAAACTGCCTGTGGCCAAGCACCTCTCTCTCCATTCTTATCCTTCTTCCGAAGTGATATCGGAAGAAGTAGACCAGACTATGGCCAGAGAGGAAGTTGCCTGACCTCAGACCTTTCAATCGTGTCCACCAAACAACCTCTTTCAACATGGCTATTACGCACAGAAAAACCGCCTTTGCTTCCTTTGTGAAGAGGGGAGGCGGTTTGATTGTCATCACGGACTCGGCGGTCAATTTAATCGGCGCCACCCGCGACAGCAGTTGTTCGGCGTAGCCCCACAGATCAGCCACGCCAGGACATTGCACCAATGCATGCGCCACGGTTTCTTCGTGACGCACGCATCTAGGGCAAATCTTTTTTGAGGGATCCCTGCCCGGGCGCCCGTGTCTGTAGAGCCTCTCTCGAACGGGTAGAGCCCCTCGGTAGCACTGCCAGGCCAGTGACTTCTGGAAGTTGTCCATTGGTCCTGGGCCGAAAGTCCTACCGAACAGGCTGGCCAGTTCGTCTTCTTCCATGTCCAGCGACTCTCCAAGGGTGTCATCGCCCCTGCTAGCCACCAGCCCTCTATAGAATGATGAGGTGGATTCTCCACCGATGGCCCGGCCCGCTTGCCAGAGAGCCCTGAGCGCCTGAGCACACTCAGTGTGCCAGTCTCCCAGTTTTCCGGATCTTTGCTTGACCCAGGACTGTAGCTCGGTGAGTGAGACGAGTCTCGGAAAGGCTCGTTTCACGAACGGAGCCCACACCGGTTGACCAGTGAGGAATACCTGTAGGTGCCGTAGCCTTAATGCGTGCCTACGCATCATCAACCACGGCATCCCCAGCCCTCCTTTCGAAGGTTGTTGGCAGCAGATGGATCTTCTCACCATAGGAGGACGCTTCTTCCAAAGAAATTGGAAGAGCATGCGTTCCATGGTGGTGAGTGTTTCCTTAGGGCAAGGCACGACAGTCAGGCGGTAGTAAGTGACGGACGCTATGTAAATGTTCGCCACCTCCGCCCGGCCTTTTAGGGACAGCTTACACTTGGCCCATTTCTGGGTTAGTGCAAACACCTTGTTCGTAACCTCGTTCCAGTTCTTTTCCACCTGGAGGTCCGGTCCAAACCAGACCCCAAGCAACTTTACCGGGCCCTCCGTCCAGTGTCCGACGACACCGTCAGGAGGCATCGGTTTGCCTCTCCACGTTCCGAGTTGCAGCCCGATGGATTTTTCCCGGTTCAGTTTCGCTCCTGACAACCTTTCGTACTCCTCCAGTAGGTACCGATCGCCTCGATCTCCGAGTCGGTTGATACCATTACTGTTACGTCATCGGCGTAGGCCGACACCGCTTTGCTCAATCCTGGTTCCAGGGGGATACCCTGCAACAACTCCAACTTCCTCAGTAAAGGCTCGAGAGTCAATACGTACAGAAGGGAGGAGAGAGGGCACCCCTGTCGAATGGATCGTGTGATTTCGAACGGCTTCGAAAGGTAGCCGTTCACCTTGATCCTAGAACAGATGTGGTTGCTATGTAGGGCAGTGATCCAGCCTCTGAAAACAGGACCGAACCCAGCCGCCGCTAGCACCGCATCCAGGTAACCATGGTCGACCCTATCGAAGGCCTTAGACTGATCCAAGTTGATCAGGGCCCCACCGAAGCCGGGTTTGTTGCCAACCCTCTCTATGATGTATCGCATGAGGTGGAGGTTATCGTGAATGGACCTGGATGGGATAGCACATGTCTGCGCATCTCCCACCAGGCCACCCACGACAAGCGCCAACCTCTTTGCTAACACCTTGGCCAAAATCTTTAACTCTGTGTTTAGCAGGGTTATGGGCCGAAAATTATTTATACTATCCCCCTTGTTCTCGTCCTTCCTCACCAGCGTGACTACGCCCTTGGCTACAGAACAAGGAATTCTCCCGTTCTGCTGCCAATTGCAGTAGACCGCTTCGAGGAGTTCGGAGAAGAAGACCGGCATTGCTAAATAAAGTTCGTAAGGTATACCATCGAGACCTGGAGATTTGCGTCTGCTGCATTGGCTCAGCGCATCTCCGATCTCATCAGCCGAGATTGGTCCCTCGCAGGACTCTGCCTCTTTGTTCGAGAGACGCGGCAGGCCGTCGAGGTATGGACCGAAATCCACGCCCCGGCCCGGACCCTCGCCTCCCCCGAACAATCGGGCAAAGTGCTTTTGAAAGGCCTCGCACATCTGCTTAGGCTCCCGGATCACTCGTCCGATAGATAGATAGAGACTGAGAGTTATTGAGAGTATGAGAATGTGAGAGAGAGAGAGGGGGGATAGACTGTCAGGCAGACAGTGGGAGACAGGAGACAGCAAATAACAGAGAATTAGTGAGTAGGTGAAAGAGAGATTACGAAGTCCATGTTGGCATTGTAAAGAAATATATACGCTGATGCCTCGCGCACAAATTGTTTAGTCAGATGGGAGTGACGATTTAAAAGCACCTTTTAATCTGCTAAAATACCTACAGTTCCGGAACTTTACTAGACTGTACTGTCAATGATTGGTGGTTTAGCAAACTATTTTCTTTTTATATGAATGCAAATTGTGTTTACAAAAGGCAAACCTATGTATAGTTCAAAGGCTGACCAATACTTAAATATAAACACGTACGAGTGTATACCCCTTTCGATGTCAACCCGCCCCAAACCGCCACTGGTTCTATGAAATAAAACCACCCATTCTAAAGGGTTCCAATTTAAATTAAAATTGTCTTCTTCCTTTTTTTTCTTCTTCTTGTCAGAAGCAACCGTCTCCAAATGATCCAGCTGGATCACCAAGCGAGACTAGCCAACCTCATTGATGTTATCTAATCATCTTGCTCGGGGTCGAACCCGGGGTCTCCTGCTGGTTGGTTTTGCCCGTAAAATCAGTCTAGCGATTCTTTCCTGAGACATTCTAACCACATGCCCATAGTACCTGAGCTGTGATCTCTCAATTCGGAAAAGTAGTGGCTCTACTTGGAGCGACTCTCTGACCGCCAAGCTACACACTCTATCGAGTAACGTTTCTCCAAAGACTCATCGGAGGAACCCCATTTCGGCGCTTGTATTCGCGATTGTAATCGTTCGGTCATTACCAAAGATCATGATCATAGATAAGAGTTGGCGCGAATACCAAATTGAAGATAGGGAGTTTGGCTTCTTCTGATTACCGAATGCTGAAGCTGGCGCATTATTGCACCAGCTCCTGCAATTCTTGCGCTAAATTCAGCACCTGCCTCCCATCACTCGTAAACACGGCCCCAAGATAATTAAACTTCTCCACCTGCTTCAGTAGAACTCCATTCACATGTAGAGTACACTGTGCAGGCTTCTTTGAGAGGACGAGTGTCTCAGTTTTCGTAGCATTGATTTTCATTCCAGCTATGCAGCACTCGGCATCACACCTATCAAGTACAAGTCGGAGATCACCTTCTGTCGAGTTAAGTAATACCATGTCATCTGCAAATTCCAGCCGACTGATTTTACACCCACTAGTCGTGATACCCCTTCCAACCCGGCTGCGCATGTCAATCCTTTTCATGAACATAATGAATAGGAGAGGCGACAGTATGCACTCTTGGCGGAACCAGACGCTCACATTGAATGGTTTCGATTTAGCACCATTTATCCGAACACAAATACTCAAGTATTCATATCAGGGCAACAAGAAGCTGATTATCGATCCCATACTCCTGCAGAACCATCCACATCAAGTCCCGTGGAACGCGGTCATATGCCTTTTCGGGGTCTACAAAGCAAGAATACACATTTCTTAAAGACCTGGCGCAAAGTTAATATTTAGTCGGCTGTGCTGTGGTCGGAGCAAAACCCACCCTGTACATCAGTTAGCTTGGACTCGACAATCCCTCTACATCTCTTTGCCAGACACCTAACATTAAGTTTACCGAGGAGGCTTAACAAGGAGATCCTTCTATAATTGGAGCATTCTCTCTTGTCTCCCTTTTTGAAAATTGGGATTATCAATCCCGATTGCCATTGCTTAGGTGCCTTTCCAAAGATCCAGGCCACCTAGCACATACGAGTCAGCCAGAAAATACCTTCAGTTTTAGGCTTTTATCATCTCACCGAATTGCATCCTCCTCAGCAGCGTTGCCACATTTGAGCTTTTTAATTGCTCTCGTAAACTCAGCCTCCGAGAGATTAGTCATCGTTCCCAGATGCACCTCATGTATATCAGAAGATACTGTTGTGATCGGGTTTCCGCAACATCCTTCGTGTGGGTTAACAAGGGACGCGTTCAAGGGGCCTGTTTGAAAAATATATTGTAGTCTCAATTTCATGCCGTAAAAACTGCGATGTGCCTGCGACCTGTCATGGGAGGCGTGGGATGGATGCACAGAGACTGTGTATCACGAGACTCCAGAGGGTTTGAAAGGGAGCCAACCATGACAATTGAAACCTGGAACATCACAACCCTTGCAGGTAAGGATCAGGAACTAGTGGAGGAGGCTAGATGCTACAGGTTGGATATATTCAGGGTTTCTTCAACAAAGTTCCGTGGTTCTGGTACTGTAGATTTAAATGGAGGATGGAAACTCTACTATTCAGGTGTAGCACCAGATAGATATGACTGCACAGGTAGGAGTTGGGATACTCACAATCAGCCAGCTGTCAGAATGTGTTATGATCTGGACACCATTAGGAGTGAGGATTTGCCTCTTGAAGATAGGTATCTGTGGGTGGTGTAAGTTTAGGTAACAAACAAGGAGTCTGAATAGAGGTCCTTCCTTGATGATGTCACTGCAGCGCTAAATGTAGTTAAGACTGAGTCATATATTCTAATGGGAGACTTCAATGCACATGTTGGCACAAACCACCTGATATGTAAAAGAGTGATTGGAAGGAACGGCGATCCCGATCTAAATACGAATGGAGAGACATTATTAAACTTCTGTTCTAGCAATGGACTCTCTATTATGCACACATTCTTCCAGCTCAGAGACATCCATAAATATACATGGGTATAAGGGGAATCGGGGACGAAGATCAATAATTGATTTTGTTAATGTCTCTGATCTCTTCGATTCTGTGCTGGATGTTCAGCTCAGCTGTTTTTGTTTCAGCTGTTAAATACTGCGAGCGAAAGACGTTTGGTGTGACACCGGGGGGCAGGAGGACCCCTTGGTTCAATCAAGACCTCAAAGATGCCATCCGAGCAAAGAAGGTGGCCTACAAAGCTTGGTTTGGAAATAAGTCCTCTTTCTTGCACTTGCGGTACAAGCAGGCACGAAGAATCGCCGCAGAGACATTAAAGGCGTCCAAAGTTAAGACATGGAAGGATTTGGGGGATTAAGCTAGTATCCGACTCAGAACAGCAAATAAAGTGTTCTGGCAGACCATCCGCCGACTTCGTAATAAGAAGTCCTCTTCCACACCTGCTACCTGGAATGCCTCTGGGGTTCTCTCTTCAGAGAGGTGCATCCTCGCGAGGCGGAGAGAATAAATTAAAATCTTCCCACATAATTTGACACAAGTTATGTTAAAAATACTATTTTAATAATGAAATAATAAATCACTTCAAATTCTTCATTAATTGGAGTCGATAAAATAAAGTACCAGTAAGCACTGGGGTCGATTTAATCGTTTTCCTCCTCCCCTTCAAATTGCTGGTCTTGTGCCTAAAGTAGAAACAATTAATTAATTAAAAATACAGTATATTTCATTTAAAAAATACGGTCATAGAATATACGGGATAGACGACGTATGTATGTACGTGTGTGTTTATAAAAAATATATGTCCAACTAACATAGACTGAAGAACAACCAAAGTGAATAAAAATTAACCCTAACCCGACCACCTTGTAGGTCGGGAAGTGGGGCATATGCCCTCCCCCAGCTCTAATATTTATTCAGACGAAATTAAATAGTTGGTCCTTTTAGGCAAATCTTCTTCGCCACTCTTACCAGCTTTTCGTAAAATTTACTGTCCCCTCCTTTCTTTCTTGCTCTCGCTGTAGCGATGATTTGTGGTATTTAATAAAATAAAGTCCATAACCTGATTTACAAACTGTCAAAACATAAATATCATGCTAAAACACGAAGATCTTTAAACAATAAATTACTTTACAACCGGTGAGGTCATGTTATCAATTAAAAACTATAATAGTTATAGTAGAATAAAACATTTCAAATATGGTTTTCTAGAATACTTTATTATTAAATTTAATCTTACCAATGTCCACGCAAGCACGAACAAACTGACACTAAAACGTTACGCAGTGTCAAATATTGGTACATTTATAGAATAGCCCACTGGATTTCAGTGTGGAAAAAAATTTGTTTCCTTTTTTTTTCGTGTGCAATCAACTAATCTAATCTCCAAAATGGAGGGGGTGGGTGCCCCTTCTCCTTGGAGTTTTCTCTACGATGTTTTTTTTTCCGCATATTATCAACGAATATGAGATCGAAACCAGTCGGAAACGTCTAGGATTGTAGAAAAATGAGGATGAAAGGGGACGAAAAGACCATTGGAGTTTCGCAGATCTACACATCTCTTGCGTTTGGTGGGAAATAATTTTTTTTTTTTCATTTACGTGTGCTACCAACTAATGACTTCTTAGATGCTTGCAATCGACCCCCCCCCCCCGAAAACAGAAACCTTAACCCTAAACTTAACTCTAGCCCCGGAAAAAAAGTTGATTACGAGCATCTAAGATGTCCAGAAAAAAATCGAGGAAAGATAATTATTTCCCACCAAATGCTGAAGGTGTGTAGAACTGTGAAACTCCGATGGTCTTTTTCCCCCTTTACCCCTACTTTTTCTACAAATCTAATCATTTCCAACTGGCTCGGAGGTTATATTAGTTGTTAACACGCAAAAAGAAAAAAAAAAGTTGCAGAGAAAAACTTCGAGGGGGAGACCCACCCCCACCGCCGTTTTTCGTGGGAAAAAGAAACAATACAAACTTTTTAGCCTTGAAATCGAAGGAGTGTTTTTCTAAACGAGTACCAAAATATATAGATATACTTTTTTTTATTTACAGGAATATGTTTATTTTAGATATATATACATATATATTTGAGGAATAATTTTTCTTACAGAATGAAAATATAAACACATATAATACAATTAATACTTCATAGTTGCACGAACAACATTACAAATCGTTTGCAATTCCTTCAGAATGGAAATAGAAACAGAGCATATAAATAAATTTACAGTAGAATAACATAACAAATATGTTTTAAATATATACATAAATAACATTACAAATGCCTCGGTAACACTACAAAGGATGATACAATGAAATATATATTCCTTCAATGCTACAATATTAAAGAAAATGTAGAAGAAGGAATGAATAACAGAGCCAACACCAGAGCAAAAGACAGCAACGTCGCGAGTATTGGGCAACCTCTCTAATGATTTTTGAGGCAAGCCAGCACACTCGCAGCGTTGCCTCGGGTGATGGCGAGGCTGATGCGCTGAAACAGCACGCAGCAGCAAAACCCCAACGGGCATGAATCACAACCCACTTATAGCAGTGTACAAAACAGCAGTGTGGAAGCTGCACGAAATAACACCTCAAACTGTAACTGTCACCTACCGGATAGATGCCCATTGGCGAATAGATGCCTTGATTCGAGCCTAGTGAACATGTGTACGGTCAACTCAGACAACTCTACTTGGCATTACATTGGATCCACCGCGGGTACTTTAAAAAAAATATGGTATGTGCACAGACACTCGATGAAAAATCGTGCACTTATGGTTCTACAACCCTCGCCAAAAAAATCTGGGAACTTAAGGACAATAACACCAACTACAGTATCAACTGGTCGAGGTTGTCGGCCGCAAAGACCTACAGTACCGGTATGTCCCACTGTAGGCTATGTGATCTAGAATTACTATATATCCTTAGAAATGTAAAAAGGCTACTCAACAACAAGTTAGAAAGATCAATCTTCTGCAGACACAGGATCGCCACTAAATTCACAAGATTTAAGCCTCCGTGAATCGAACCGACGTAACTTAGCTTTCAACTTAGGATACCCACTATACTGCACGAACCACCAGAGAAATATAATCATTAAGTACATTCTAGCCTTCTTAGTTCTATACCACACTAATGTCTGTAAGTACCTTATCAACCCATAAATATAGCTCTTCTCAGCTGCTGTCAACACAACTTACTCACCCTTGACTTTCAACAAATGAACCTAAATCCAAGAACATTTCAAAATACTACTACAGAAGAACTTTACCTTCCTCCTGTTATAATTGTAGTCAGCATGTTTTCTCTTTATATATATATATATATATATATATATATATATATATATATATATATATATATATATATATATATATATGTGTGTGTGTGTGTGTGTGTGTGTGTGTGTGTGTGTGTGTGTGTGTGTGTGTGTGTGTGTATATATGGCCTCCTTAACCTCTGTATTAACTTGCCTATTATATTGCTACTCTGTTAATGTTGTCTTATACATGTATGTTATTGATGATGAGAAATCTAGACAACCCTTTCATCTAATATAGACCACACAAATATTACTATCTTCACTACAGTGATAAATTCTTCATCTGTCAGATAATAAATGATTCTTACGGCCACCATACCTACATTGTTTAAAGCCACCGGCTTATCTTTACACTATATATAATACACCCCATGACAGCTTTTACATGTCAATTTTATACATCTGCCTCATGTCAGCTAGTTTTACATGCTAAATTCGTAGATATACTATACTTCCCACCTAAATTGATGTTGTGATTATTTCAAATAATTTATTGCTAGCATTGTTAGTATTCGTTCTTTTTCGGCTGCACGGGTGATTTTAGGCATAATCTCTATGTGTTGGTAATTTAAGGATGGTTATACCTCTGATTTACCCAAATTATTGAGCCCTCTGCCACACATGTCGGATATTGTTTATCGTGATTTCGTGGGCTGATATTCCGATTCTCGATTATTCTACTATATATATATATATATATATATATAGATAAATGTAAGTGTTATATATATATATATATATATATATATATATATATATATATATATATATATATATATATATATATATATATATAAATTTAAGTGTTTTATATATATATATATATATATATATATATATATATATATATATATATATATTTATATATAAATTTAAGTGTTATATATATATATATATATTTATATATAAATTTAAGTGTTATATATATATATATATATTTATATATAAATTTAAGTGTTATATATATATATATATATATATATATATATATATATATATATATATATATATTTATATATAAATTTAAGTGTTATATATATATATATATATTTATATATAAATTTAAGTGTTATATATATATATATATATATTTATATATAAATTTAAGAGTTATATATATATATATATATATTTATATATAAATTTAAGTGTTATATATATATATATATATATATTTATATATAAATTTAAGTGTTATATATATATATATTTATATATAAATTTAAGTGTTATATATATATATATATATATATATATATATATATATATTTATATATAAATTTAAGTGTTATATATATATATATTTATATATAAATGTAAGTGTTATATATATATATATATATATATTTATACATAAATTTAAGTGTTATATATATATATATATATATATATATATATATATAT
>OZ024743.1:124269841-124274841 GCA_964016885.1 Eledone cirrhosa
GACAGCTGACCTGGCTGCATCGTCTCCAGAGCCAGGGTCATCCACACCAGCACTCGAGACCACCGCAGTTAAGGGACCCAGAGTGGCCGCCGCTGACATCAGACCAGGTGTCATACCGACAGCCATTACTGGCACCCCAAAAGTCACACCAGTGCTGCTGCTGAATGTCAGAGGCCTGGTGAAACTCAGCAACATGAGTAAAATTTCCTACCTGGGAGACTTAGCCATAAGCAATCAAGCACTATGCATGGCACTAACCGAAACGCACCTGACAAGCAGTATAGCAGATGCAGAAATACATATACCGAAATATACTGTATTTCGTTCGGACAGGAAGGAGAGAACTCATGGTGGGGTTGCTCTGTATATCCGTGAAGATGTCACACCAATTGTACTGTTGACACATTCAAACTCAGTCTGTGACACACTGATAATACATATGAAGCAACTACAGACGGTAATATGTGTCACATATCGGCCGCCCGATGCCCCCAGTCATGAGGGTAAATTTGAGGATAGCCTAAGTAGGATAGAAGAGGTCCTTGACAAACTGGACCAGGGTCTCAACATCCTACTGCTGGGAGACTTCAACCTACCAAAGGTCAAATGGCCTGAGGGCCACCTCCTCCCTGGAATGACGTCAATAGAACAGAGACAGACGGAATCCCTGCTGGCCCTCACACACAGGCTGTTCATGGAGCAAGCAATACTCCTCCCAACAAGAGGCGAAAATGTCCTGGACCTCTGTTTTACAAACAACGAAGTGCTCATCCACAATGTAAAGGTGACACCAACAATTCTCTCGGATCATAACTTGGTAGAGCTAATGATATGTGGTCCAAGAGAACCAACAGAGACAAAACCACCAAGAAGCTCCGGGACGCTATCCAGCCTTAACTTCTTTGGGGCTGACTGGAAGAAGATTAAGAGTGAAATCCGGAAGCAAACATGGAGTGCAAACATCGCCACACAAGACACTAACACACAATTTCAACACTTCATGACAACTTCATACACACCATATGCAAAAAGTGTGTCCCGGAGAAAGAGGCAAACAGACACAAAAATCTTATTCCCAGAGATAGGAAAATCCTTATGAGACGTAGAACTAAACTCTCAGACCAGTTGAATAGTCAACAAAACCAAAACAAGAAGGAATCCTATTTGAAACGTGCACTACTTGACACCGAGATTGCACTCAAGCTTTCACATGAGAATGAGAGGGCAAGGAAAGAGAACAGGGCCATAGAAAACATTAAAACAAACCCTAAGGCCTTCTTTAAATTTGCAAAAGAAACTGCCTCAGTACACTGCAAGATTGGACCACTCTTCCACACGGACGGTTCATTAACCGAAAATCCCCAAGAGATATGTGAAATACTGAACGAACAGTACAAAAGTGTCTTCACATGTCCACTGAGGCACATGCAAATAACGAAGCCAGAGGAGTTCTTTGATGCCACAACACTACATCAAGAAATGGCAACCATCAACCACATAGACATAACGGAAGAGGATGTGGTGTACGCCATTGATGAAATTAGAACAGACTCGGCTGCTGGACCTGATGGATTCCCAGCAGTTCTCCTAAAAATATGTAAGCGGGCCTTAGCAACTCCACTGAAGATGCTCTTCAGAAGCTCCTTGGCTAGCGGTGTACTACCCAGGGAGCTGAAAGAAGGCACAATATGCCCTATCCATAAAGGAGGTAGTAGAGCGGAGGCCAAGAACTATAGGCCAGTCTCCCTGACGTCGCATATCAGTAAGGTCATGGAGCGAGTCGTCAGAAAGAAACTAATCACTTTCCTCGAAGAAAATGACCGCCTGACTAGCACGCAACATGGCTTCCGCCCAGGAAGAAGCTGCCTTACACAGCTGCTACATCACTACGACTGGGTACTGAGACAGCTACTAGACAGCTCACATGTAGACGTGATATATCTTGACTTTGCGAAGGCCTTTGACAAGGTCGACCACGGAATGATATGTCACAAACTACACGGACTCGGCATAACTGGAAAAGTAGGTGAGTGGCTGCATGGCTTCCTGAGGGACAGAAGCCAGGCAGTCGCAGCAAATGGGTCCCTCTCGAGGGAAGCACCGATAACAAGTGGGGTGCCTCAGGGGACAGTCCTGGGACCACTACTGTTTTTGGTGGCTCTCTCGGACATGCCCTCTGTGGTGCATGCAACAACATCCCTCACTAGCTATGCTGATGACACTAAGGTAGCACAGGCAATCAAAAACCCGGCTGACGCTGCCCTCTTACAGCAGGATCTGGATGCCATATACAGATGGGCGGAAGAAAACAACATGCAGTTTAATGCTGGCAAATTCCAAGCCCTACAATACAAACCTGCAAACGCAAACACAGATATAGCGGAACACAGCTACACAGGACCAGGAGGGACCGATATCCCCGTGTCAAAATCGATACGAGACCTGGGCATAGACATGAGCGATGATGCATCTTTTTCTTCACACATCATGAAGGTGGCGACAGCATGTAGACGATTCGCTGGCTGGATCTTGAGGACTTTCCTTACAAGAGATCGAGACACCATGTTGACACTGTGGAGGACTTTTGTCCTAAGCCGCCTGGACTACTGCTCCCAGCTGTGGTCACCCCATAGTGTCAAACTAACCACAGAGCTTGAGGCAATCCAGCGAAGCTACACCAAGAGGATTGCCAAGATGAGGGAGACAAGCTACTGGGAGAGGCTGAAGGAACTGAACCTCTACTCCTTGGAGCGAAGACGGGAGAGATACGCAGTGATCTACATATGGAAAATCCTGGAGGGACTAGCACCAAACTTTGGCATTGGGAGCTGGACCAACCGTCGAACAGGACGTCACTGTGTGGTGCCAAAGGTCCCGTCTTCCACATCTAGAATAAGGAGCAGGTATTGCAATCGCCTGGGATTCAAGGGCCCTCAACTCTTCAACAGGCTGCCGAGGCATCTGCGAGACTTGCATGACGTGGAGGTGGATGTCTTTAAGAAACATCTCGACACCTTGTTATCCAGGATCCCGGATGAGCCCACAGCAAGACACGAGGGAAACCTAAGGCAGCAGCAACAAACTCCCTCTTACACCAGTGGCCAACCTATACAGGCTGGAGATAAAATGTGTAGCAACAAGGGCGGTGCCCCAGCATGGCCTCAGCCGAATGGCTGAAACAGGTAAAAGAGTAATATATATATATAGTATATATATATATATAGTATATATATATATATATATATACTATATATATATATATATATATATATATACTATATATATATATATATATAGTATATATATATATATATATATAGTATAATGGAAAATTTGAACAGGTACAAAACAGAGAGGCAGTACAACGAATGTTTATTAATTTCACGCTCTGGAGAGTGTACGTGTGTGTGTGTGTGTGTATGTGAAAGCAAGGGTTGGGGGAAGAACGGGGTTGCATGTTCAGGAAGAAGCGTGTGTGTGTGTGGGGGGGGGTGTAGGTCGGAGTGTCTGTGCGTGTGTGGATATAGGGGTGGGGGGAGAGGAATCAGGAGGCTGAGGGTGTACATATGTGGTGGAAAGCACGTGTGTGTGGGGTTTAAGCGTGTTGTGGGTGTAGGGGCGTGTGGGAGAAAAACAATTTTTTGGGTGTGTGTGTAGGTGAGTTATATAGGTGATTCCGTAAGAGGATGTGGTTGAAATGTTGGTAAACTCCTATGATGTTAGCAGATTCCACGGTGGTCAAGTTCCACATACGAGTATTCCATGAAGAGATGGTGGGAAGAGGAGAGATGTGGGGTGCGCGCGCAACAGGAAGTGGTCAAGGGGGTGGGAGTGCTGTGTGTCTGTTTGTGCTGGGAGGTGGTCAGAGGGCATAGCAGCAATCGGGTGGAATGGTAAAGGGGCGAGGATGGGTAGGTGTGAAAGTTGGAGTGAGGAGGGTGTGTGTGTGTATTAGTAGAGGTGTTAGTGGGATGAGTGAGTGTGGGGAAAGCGTGTGGGTGGAGCGGGGAGAGAAGGGTGTGTGTAGTTCGATGGAGAGAGTGTGGTGTACTGGTGTGTGTGTAGTTTGATGAAGGGGGTGTTAGTGGGTGTTAGTATACGGGAGGTTGGGAAAGGGTTGAATGCAGGTGTGAGTGGGGGTTAGTGGTGGTAGGCTGTGTAGAGTTGGTGGTGTACGAGGGTATGTGGGTACGTGTGCGTGGGGTTGGGGGGTGTTAGTGATGTTAGTTGCGTGTGGGGTGGGTGGTGTAAGTGGGTGCGTGTGTTCGTGTGCTTGGGGTCAGGGGGTGTTAGTGATGTTAGTTGCGGGGTGGTGGGATGGAGGTGTGATGGGTAAGGTTTAGTGGTGGTAGTAGAGTGTATATTTAGTGTGAGCGCGTGTATATATGTGCCGGTGGGTGTGTGCGTGTGATAAGGAGGGGGGAGGAGAAGAAGGGAGGGATGTTAGTATGTTAGTTGGAGTAGGGTGGTTGGATGAGGGGTGGAGTGGAGGTGTTAGTATTGTTAGTTGTGGGGTGGGCGGTGAAAAGGAGGGGTGTTAGTGGTGTTAGTGGGGGATATGTGTGGGGGGAGGGGGCGGTCGAAGGCTAAAGGAATAAGGGTGGGGAGTTCAGGTCGGGGAGAGTGTGGGTCTGTAAGATGAAGATGGTTCTTTGTTCGACTCTAAGGAGATTGGCGGGTGTTCCGGGGCATTGGAGTAGGCCACAGACTGTGAGATGGCGTGCGTAATGTCCAGGGGCACCAAAGTGGCGGGCGATGGGGGAACTACCACCGAGACGAATATCCCGGAGGTGCTCAGTGAATCGGTCCGCCAGGCGACGTCCCGTCTGTCCGACGTAGACTAGGTTGGAGGAGGTGCAGCGGAAGGCATGCCGGACAGAGAGAGAGAGTGGCCGTCGTTGTGACACTGGAAGGTGGTGGTGTTGGTAATGTGGGGACAGGTGTTGCAGCGGGGATACATATATATATTTATATATGTATATATATATATATATATATAT
>OZ024743.1:124277341-124279841 GCA_964016885.1 Eledone cirrhosa
AGCGGTTGCCGGTCCGGCAGAAATTAGAAATTGGAATAAATGCTCTGAAATAGCGATATATATGTGAATATAGACATAGAATATTCGAAAATATTCTGTATGTTTATAATAAACATTTTGAAGACCTAATCGCTATAGAATAGAATACGTCACGTATTACAATTAGATTCTCGATAAAAGCAAGGGACAAACCAGTTCCTGTACACAGCTAAGTATTCTATAAGTCTCTAGCTGTGTCATTCTCGATAAAAGCACTGGATATGTAATCCTGAAGATTTCTAATAAGAATGAAACGCGTAGATTACTTCCCTTGCTTTTATCGAGAATCTAATTGTAATACGTGACGTATTCTATTCTATAGCGATTAGGTCTTCAAAATGTTTATTATAAACATACAGAATATTTTCGAATATTCTATGTCTATATTCACATATATATCGCTATTTCAGAGCATTTATTCCAATTTCTAATTTCTGCCGGACCGGCAACCGCTCTTTCAAACCAGTTCCTGTACACAGCTAAGTATTCTATAAGTCTCTAGCTGTGTCATTCTCGATAAAAGCACTGGATATGTAGTCCTGATGATTTCTAACAAGAATGAAACGCGTAGATTACTTCCCTTGCTTTTATCGAGAATCTAATTGTAATACGTGACGTATTCTATTCTATAGCGATTAGGTCTTCAAAATGTTTATTATAAACATACAGAATATTTTCGAATATTCTATGTCTATATTCACATATATATCGCTATTTCAGAGCATTTATTCCAATTTCTAATTTCTGCCGGACCGGCAACCGCTCTTTCAAACCAGTTCCTGTACACAGCTAAGTATTCTATAAGTCTCTAGCTGTGTCATTCTCGATAAAAGCACTGGATATGTAGTCCTGATGATTTCTAACAAGAATGAAACGCGTAGATTACTTCCCTTGCTTTTATCGAGAATCTAATTGTAATACGTGACGTATTCTATTCTATAGCGATTAGGTCTTCAAAATGTTTATTATAAACATACAGAATATTTTCGAATATTCTATGTCTATATTCACATATATATCGCTATTTCAGAGCATTTATTCCAATTTCTAATTTCTGCCGGACCGGCAACCGCTCTTTCAAACCAGTTCCTGTACACAGCTAAGTATTCTATAAGTCTCTAGCTGTGTCATTCTCGATAAAAGCACTGGATATGTAGTCCTGATGATTTCTAACAAGAATGAAACGCGTAGATTACTTCCCTTGCTTTTATCGAGAATCTAATTGTAATACGTGACGTATTCTATTCTATAGCGATTAGGTCTTCAAAATGTTTATTATAAACATACAGAATATTTTCGAATATTCTATGTCTATATTCACATATATATCGCTATTTCAGAGCATTTATTCCAATTTCTAATTTCTGCCGGACCGGCAACCGCTCTTTCAAACCAGTTCCTGTACACAGCTAAGTATTCTATAAGTCTCTAGCTGTGTCATTCTCGATAAAAGCACTGGATATGTAGTCCTGATGATTTCTAACAAGAATGAAACGCGTAGATTACTTCCCTTGCTTTTATCGAGAATCTAATTGTAATACGTGACGTATTCTATTCTATAGCGATTAGGTCTTCAAAATGTTTATTATAAACATACAGAATATTTTCGAATATTCTATGTCTATATTCACATATATATCGCTATTTCAGAGCATTTATTCCAATTTCTAATTTCTGCCGGACCGGCAACCGCTCTTTCAAACCAGTTCCTGTACACAGCTAAGTATTCTATAAGTCTCTAGCTGTGTCATTCTCGATAAAAGCACTGGATATGTAGTCCTGATGATTTCTAACAAGAATGAAACGCGTAGATTACTTCCCTTGCTTTTATCGAGAATCTAATTGTAATACGTGACGTATTCTATTCTATAGCGATTAGGTCTTCAAAATGTTTATTATAAACATACAGAATATTTTCGAATATTCTATGTCTATATTCACATATATACCGCTATTTCAGAGCATTTATTCCAATTTCTAATTTCTGCCGGACCGGCAACCGCTCTTTCAAACCAGTTCCTGTACACAGCTAAGTATTCTATAAGTCTCTAGCTGTGTCATTCTCGATAAAAGCACTGGATATGTAGTCCTGATGATTTCTAACAAGAATGAAACGCGTAGATTACTTCCCTTGCTTTTATCGAGAATCTAATTGTAATACGTGACGTATTCTATTCTATAGCGATTAGGTCTTCAAAATGTTTATTATAAACATACAGAATATTTTCGAATATTCTATGTCTATATTCACATATATATCGCTATTTCAGAGCATTTATTCCAATTTCTAATTTCTGCCGGACCGGCAACCGCTCTTTCAAACCAGTTCCTGTACACAGCTAAGTATTCTATAAGTCTCTAGCTGTGTCATTCTCGATAAAAGCACTGGATATGTAGTCCTGATGATTTCTAACAAGAATGAAACGCGTAGATTACTTCCCTTGCTTTTATCGAGAATCTA
>OZ024743.1:124285468-124287968 GCA_964016885.1 Eledone cirrhosa
AAAAGATTCTAAATTGATAAAGATTTGGATATTAGCTGTATACTTTGTGGAATGTTTTGTGGAATTTATGCAAGCAGATAGAAAACAAGTCAGTGTGTCTATTTATTATAGAATCTAAATTAGAGATAATGGTAAATTTTTCATTTAGACAGAGATTGCAAATTTTGGATAGAGAACTGTTCAAGTATGGAGACGCAGAAGAAACCTTCTTCCAAAAGATGCTATATTTAATATTTTTGTCTTTCAAGGACCATATGAGTTCTGAGATAGCCGTGTTGGTTCTTTTAAGTTTGTATTTAAAAGACGAATGATGGTTATAAAGACGAGCTTTAAAAGAGGTGGAAGTGGAGCCAAAATAGGTGAAGGAATTGGTGTCAGTTATAACTTTACATTCGTAAATTAAGTTTTTATCAAGACAATGGTTGTTGAGAGGACATTTATTTTTAACAGGGCAATTGCAATTGCGATTAGAGAGATTATTAACGAGTGACCTAGTGTTATCTATAGAAGGAATTGGATTGGAGAAGTTATTTGCGATAGGAATAATAGTTTCTTGATTTAGAATGGGATTAAGAACATTTAGCGAAGTTGTGTTTGGCGTTGTATTTGGGTTTGCAGAAATTAGCCTAGGGTTTACAATGACGTCGGGAGTACTATTACTATTATTATGATATTCGGTGTTGGAAGGCAGAGATTTAGTATTTAGTATTTTATTGTTGTGTTTAGAGATAATGTTGGAAATGTTGGAGGATGTAGAATAGGAAAATTTTATAGTGTGTTTGTTAAATATTTTACTATAGATATGTGAGGGAGGGAAGCATTTATTTAAGGCACTAAAGAATAATTTAGGAATATTGTTATTAATAGAGATGGAGAAAGGAGCATTATACCAGATTATGTTTTTGTATCTAGGTCTTTTATTAAAGTTATTGGAATGATCATGATTAATTATTCTACTGTAAATTCTTCTAGAATTTGTTTCTTTACTATATTTGATTTTATCAGGATAGCCGGCTTTAGAAAGCGCGTTATTATAGTAATTGGCGTTAGCATCAAAGATGTTTTTATTAGAAGATAGGTTATATATTCTTTTTCCAATATTACTAACTATAGCATTCTTGATATTAGTAGGATGGTTAAATTTAAAGTTAACATAATTTAGGTTCTCATTGTTTTTATGGTAAGGGTAATATAGACCAGTGTCAAGATTAAGAGATACATCCAAGAAATTAGCTAGTTTGATGCTGTTATCAAATTCAATTTTTAGGTTATGTTGGTTAAAGAGATTACGTGTATTGTTCTTAATAATATTAAGGTTAACTATGTTGCAATTTAAGATAGTAAAGAGTCCATCGTCACGATAAATTCCACCGCGAAGTTGAGGAATTTTCCGACTCAAAGAGTTCAAAATAAAGATACCAATTAAATCTGTCAATTGGGATGAATCGGATGCTCCCATTGTGATGTCGAAGTTGTTAGAGGTATCGGCTCTGGTCCAATATTCGTTGTTGAACTCTAGGATGGTTTTACGTGCGGTGAGAATGGTGTGAAGTTCATCTGTGGTGATGTCAGAATATTTAAGTGGAAAAATAGAGCATTATTGAGAAGTGAAGGCGAAATAGAAGAATAGTAGCTGGCAATATCAAATTGAACAAATTTTAGTTTGTTTTTATTATTCAATTTGTTGAACCAGCTAATCACTTCAGAAGTACCAAACCATAAATTTAGGTTCAAAGAAGAGCAGTTACAACGAACCTGTGGGATAATTCTATCCAAGATGGCTTTACTAACAACCCCCAGATCTGATTTAGAGGGGGCGATTAATCTAACAGGTAGTACAGTGCGAAAATTGTTTTTGTGATCCTTGAGATTTATCCTCGGAGTTCTTGGGAGGAATGGTTCGGTCTTTTTTTCAATGCCAAGTTTTGACATAATCTCAGAGGCTTCAAAGTTTATGTATTCTAAATTATCATGGTTGGTTTTAAGATATTTTTTCCTAAGTTCCTTTAGGATAAGGTTGTTATAATTATCGTTGGAAATACCATATAAGTTATTGGTTTTGTCAGAGTGGACTAAAACATTTTTTGAGGAATTTAGGTTTGAAATTGTGTTCTTGAGATTTACAAGGTGCTCTTGTCCTTTGTAAGGGTATCTCTTGAATTTAAGATTTTTTATAATTTTAGAAATGCGCATAATAAAATACATGGAACTCTTTTAACCATCTTTTGTTCTTATATATTATGTATACTCCAGTCCCACAAACTGTAGAGTGCTTCTTATCCGATATCTGCATTGCTTTATTGTACTACAATAAAACTCACCTCCTACATATATATATATATATATACTGTATATATATATATATATACAGCATATATATATATATATATACTGTATATATATATATATACAGTATATATATATATATATATATATATATATACAGTATATATATATATATATATATACAGTATATATATATATATACAGTATATATATA
>OZ024743.1:124297968-124360468 GCA_964016885.1 Eledone cirrhosa
GATTGACTATCGCTACACCTTCTGGAAGTGTATTTAATAATTCTTTCTACTATTGGCACAAGGCCAGCAATAACCCAGTACATTACTGGTACTTTATTTTATCGACCCCGTAAGGATGAAAGGCAAAGTTAACCTCGGCGGGAAGTGTATTTAATAATTTTTTTTTTTTTACAATCACACTCGTCTTCATCTGGAAATTATATTTATGTTTTTTTTCCATGACTTTAGGGGTAATTTGAACGAATCTAACCTTTAAAACCGTCGGAAATTATGGCACTACAACGCTATTAGCTGTCAATCGAAAGCAGCCGATGAAAGCAAAACATCGTTTATTTCCGTATTACTACCACGCGTAAGTGGATTTTTTTTTTTTTTTTCTAATTAACTTTAAAATATTTTCTAACTTGGCACTTTTAAGGGCCACCTATATTTTCATTTAAGTAACTCCACTTACATCGATATGCTTTAATAAAAAAAATAAAAAACGCGTGAAAACTCCACTTACACATGGTGGTAGTAATACGGAAATAAACGATGACGAATGACGTCACCTTCGCCTGCTTTCATCGGCTGCTTTCACGACTGACAGCTAATAGCGTTGTAGCCGAAATTATTATTTATTTTTTGGAGGTTGTTAATTAATTGTTTCTACTTTAGGCACAAGGCCAGCAATCACCCAGTGCATTACTGGTACTTTATTTTATCGACCCCGTAAGGATGAAAGGCAAAGTCAACCTCGGCGGGATTTGAACTCAGATCATAAAGGGACGTAACTATACTGGAAAGCATGGCGTCCGACCCTCTACCGATACTCCCAATCCACCGCCAGGTTGTTAATTAATGTGTGGGTAGCACCCTCGAAATTCTCCGTTTGAGGGGAAATTTGTTTTTCTTATGGTTTTTGATGCGTTTTGAACGAATATGGCTTTCAAAGCCGTCGGTAATTATTGGTTTTTAGTTAACTAGATGGGGTGACGTGGGAATGAGATGCGGACAGTTAAGTAAAAAATAAAAAAAAAAATGTCAAAGGTCAGACTCATTTTAAACACTTCCAAAACAATGGGTGTTAGGTAAAATTTTATCTAAAAATGCAGTGTGGTCATGACTGGAAATCTTCGATGGGATGAAGGACAAAGTTAACCTCAGTGGGATTTCAACTCAGAGCGCCGTAAGCCAGAACAAATACCAAATCATAAACAAAAACAAACACTGGTTTTGTTAGGCTGTTATAAGCTGCAGCAATGGTAGTTTTCCTTTAGCCATGATGCTCCTTTGTAAAGCAGTGAACTGGTAGGGTTGATAGAAAACTTTGTGATAATTATTCTATTGATTTCCATTCTTTTGGGGTTAATAAATAAAATACCAATCTAATATTGGAGTCAATCTCATAGAAAAAATAGAATTGTTTAGAAAATAAATAATTCAGTGGTTATAAAAATAGCAACTAAATACTGAAACTAGGAACCTCACAAATATAACACACCAAAATATACGGTCAAGGCGAGAGAAAAAAACAACAAACAAAAACGTCCACCAATTCACAATGTATGTATGTGTATATGTGTATATATATATATGTGTGTGTATTTGGAGAGGGTCATATTGTTCTAATTGTGGTGGTGTGGAGGAGGTGACCGGAAGCTGGGGACGATCGACAGGAGGCCGAAGAGGAAGTGACGTGAGATGCGTACCCAGGAGCATCTGTGGGCCGTCTTTTCGGCTGTGACCCGCGACGAACGGACGTGCGAATGCGAGCTACAACAGGCGAACGGATTATATCCACATGGATGAGGCTAGCTCGCTGAATTAGCTAACAGAATTGCGGTAAGTACAGTAGCTTTCTCATTACAAGCTATTTCGGCATCTGAAGACTTACAATTGAAAAAGAAAAGGTTCGGCCGGTCGCTGAGCTACAAAAGATAGACGATGTAGCGGGCCTCATCGCACTATCTCGAAGGCGACGCATTAGCGTTGTACCTCGAGATGGACGACCTCAGCCAGAGGGACGCGCAAAAAAATGAGTGGCGTATGATGGAAGCGTTCGCGGAAGGACCGCTTACTGCGTTTGCTAAGCTGGCAAGGATTAGGTGGAACGGTGAGTGTGTGGATATTTTTGCAGCGGAGATAAGACGATTGGCCATGCTGGCTGGGTTTCAGGTGGAATGCGAACATGCGGTTGGCGTTCATAAACGGATTTCCGGATGACATTGCGGTAAAACTGCAGCAAATACCTGGCTACAAGGAAATGGAGATGCGTGCACTGGTAGAGCAAGCCCGCATCATAGCAGAGGATGCCAAGAAGAGTATTGCGACAATAGCAGCGACGGAGGTCTGGGGCAGCCGACAGCGAAATGGCGAAAGGAAGACAAACACGGCGTGCAGTCGCCCGCGAACGTTTAGAGGTCGTTGTTTTAGGTACCAGGGCGCGCACATGGCGAGAGACTGTAGAGAGTCAAGGCTGGACATAATTTGCTACCGGTGTAAGCGGCCAGGCCACATCGCTACCAGTTGCGACCAGGGAAATGCTCCAAGGGGTGCTACCCCTCGCAAGTAGAGGCGCTGCCCATAGTGAAAGTCTTTGTGAAGGGAAAGCCATTACGAGCCCTCGTGGACACGGGCTGTACGACGACAATAGTGACCACGGGGGTAGTGCAGAAGTGGAGAGGGAAGAGTAGCGTAAGGGCAGTCGACGGTAGGAAGATTGAATGTCGAGGTCGCAGCGAGGTGGAGATGGTGGTACGGGGAAAGAAAATAAGGCTTTTGGCCATTGTGGTCGACTGCGTGGTGGATGGAATCGGCGTAGTTATGGGCATGGACGCGATTGGCCATTTAGGAGGCGTCACAGTGAACGATGACGGCGCCGCACCGGTATGCGCTGTGAGTGTGCGACAGGAGAACGAGAAGGCCCACGAGGAAAAGTATGCCGCTTACACTGTACAGGATAAGGACTTCAAGGCTGTGTTCAACGGGCAACGATGGGTTGTTGAGTGGTACTGGAAGGGAGAACCACCAACACTGAAGAACAAAGTGGACTGCTATCAGCACACATTGAAAGGAGACACTAGGAGCGAGCGGTAGAGAGATGGGTCGAGGAGGGCATACTGCTTCTCTGGAAAGAGGAGGTGAAGTGTGGGGTACTGCCGTTAATGGCGGTGGCGCAACCCATGAAGAACAAGGTGAGACCGGTATTGGACTTTTGGGAGCTGAATGAGCACGTGTCGTGCCACACGGGTGGTTAGGTCACGGATGTCTGCGGGGAAACCCTGTGTGAGTGGATACGTATGATGGGGGGGGGGGGACTTCCACAATCGTTGATTTAAAGTCGGCATATCTACAGCTATACATGGAGGAGAAGCTGTGACAGTATCAGTTGGTCAGGTATAAGGGCCGGACATATTGCCTGACCAGGCTCGGCTTCGGGCTGAACTCTGCACCGAAGATCATGGCGGTGGTCCTCAAGACGAAGAGGGCTACCAATTCTTATATCGACGACATCCTAGTGGACAAGACTGTAGTGTCGGCGGTGGAGGTCGCGGCCTATTTACAAGGGTACGGATTGACTGCAAAGCCGTTGGAGGGAGGAACCGCGCTGGGACTTAGGCTGCGAAGAGATAAGACGGGCATGTTGGTATTTCGGAGGGGAAATGAAATCCCAGAACTGGACCCAAATATGAATAGATGGGAACTCTTCTCGGTGTGTGGAAAATTGGTGGGTCACTACCCAATCGCTGGGTGGCTCCGGACGGCATGCAGCTATGTCAAGGGACGAGCAGATGGGGTGACTTGGAGTGACAAAGTGGGAGAGAGGATGGTGGCCATGATGCAGGAGATTGTGGGGATGGTGAAGGCCGACGACCCGGTGCAAGGATGCTGGTATGTCCCTGAATCACAGAGCGGGACCATATGGTGTGATGCCAGCAGCATAGCGTTAGGTGTCACGCTGGAGATAAGAGGTGTCGAGGTCGAGGATGCAGCCTGGCTCAAGAAGAAGGATGATTGCAACCACATCAATGTGGCTGAGCTGGATGTGGTGTTGAGAGGGGTAAACCTCGCCTTGAGGTGGGACTGCGCATCGACTCAGCCACTGTACTTGAATGGGTGAGATCAGTGCTTACCAGCGAGAAGAGAGTGCGAACGAGAGCGGCGGCAGAAATGCTGATAAAGCCCCGCCTGGGAACTCTAGGAGAGCTGGCCACCGAGTTCGACCTGAGGTTGCGTGTGGTCTTCGTGCCCTCAGAGAAAAATAGAGCCGACGTTCTAACCAGGGTGAAGAAAGCCTGGATGGAAGCGCCGGAGGATGTAGAAGAGGGGATAGCTGCTGTGTGTCGGCTGAGTGAGTCGGAACTTAAAGGGTTGCATGACATGCACCACATGGGAGTGGATAGGACCCTGTTCCTAGCCAGGAGAATCGACTCCGACATTGGCAGACACAGTGTCCAGGGAGTGGTGGTGTGGAGGAGGTGACCAGAAGCTGGGGACCATCGACCGGAGGCGGAAGAGAAAGTGACGTGAGATGCATAGCCAGGAGCATCTGTGGGCCGTCTTTTCGGCTGTGACCCGCAACGAACGGACAGGCGAATGGATTATACCCCCGTGGATGAGGCACAATCTATCAGGGCAGTTTTCACATGGTTTCCCTTCACCAACACGGCTTAAGTCGATCTAAGCCAGTCCCACATCACGCAAGATTGCAAAGAGAATTTCTCAGCCATACCTACATCCACATAGATACATGTGTATGTACAAACACATGAATAAAACAATATTGAATACATACAGTTGAGTTAAGAAGAAACAGTGGCAATTAAAACCCATTTTTCACGGGAACGATAAAATAATTGCACTCGGGTCGATTAAATCTACCCTATTATGATACTGGTAATTTATTTTATCGACCCTGTAGAGATGAAAGGCAAAGCTAACCTCGGCAAGATTTGAACTTGAAAGTAAAGGACCGTAACTATATGCCGCAAAGCATGTTGTCCGATGCTCTACCAACTCTGCCAATGCCCACCCTCATCAACCAAAACAGCACTTACCAAGGTAGTGTTAATGGTATCTAAGAACTTTGAATGGAAATCTTTAAAATTGCTGGCCTTGTGCCAATATTAGAAAATAAATTATTATTATTATCATTATTCTGAGGGTGTTCTCACGTTTATTGCAGTTAACATGATTTTTATATATATATTCATTTCATTTTCATTTTACGAGACAGGAACTGATTCTGGCTTGATTTCTACAGCTGGATGCCCTTCCTAACACCAACCTCATTTACAGTGAGTGCTGGGTGCTTTTTTGCCGTGGCACCTCCACGACCACTTTGTAGTGGAATGATATGGACCCCAGTCCCTATCATCTCATTTCTACAGCTGAGTAAACTGGAGCAATGTGAAATAAAGTGTCTTGCTCAAGGAAACAACACATCGCCCGGTCTGAGAATTGAACTCACAACCTTTCGATTGCAAGGCCAATGCTCTAACCACTAAGCCATGTGCCTCCATATATATATATATATATATATATATATATATATATATATATATATATATATATATATACACACACACACACACACACACACACACACACAAACACACGTGTAGATATGTGGTTAATATATATATACATATATATACACACACACAGGTCTATATATATGTGGGCATTCATTAATATATGTGTATGTATATATACATATATGTATGCGAGGGCGTGCACTTTCTTGTGATTGGAAAAGTTTTCTGGACCTACAAATTCAATACCAAGCGAGGTAAACATTTTCAACTGTTTCCTTTTTTTGCATGAGTGTGTGCTCTGTCTGAGACAACTTGAAAGTTTTCTTCAAAGAACTGGATTTTACCATTCCGTTGGATCACTTAACTCCCGGGGACATTCAAACGGATTTTACCATTTACAATCTATGGAGAAAAATAAACAGATCTTCAGAAGAAAACATTTTTAATTTAAAAGGATTGGTTGTGAACCAGAATCCACTGTCATATTCCATGGCAACAACGCATTGAACCAACCTGGAGCAATTGTATCACACAATTTCACATTCCTCCTTAACGTACACTTACAATTTTTCACCCCCCCCCCCCCCCCAAAAAAAAAATAAAAATAAATAATTATAAATGGTGAGGAATTGACACGAGCTTCACAAGAAGAGATAACACATGGCACCATCCCATCTCCCTCTTGAAATAACCTGAATCTATTTATAGACATGTATCACTGAAAGGTCAATCCATACTTCCATTCTATTTCACAGAATTAGAAGCTTTGACCACTTGATAGAATTCAGGACCAGTAATGCAATCACTCTGTAATTGTAAACATCTTGTATCACTAACATTCAGGTTTTGATTTTACTGCAGTCTTGCCCATGTGGAATTTTGTACAAACTCACAGTTTCTGATTTTACTGTGGATTTACCCATGCGAAATATTACACAAACTTAGAATTTTTACTTCTAACGTTTTTATTTTCCTTCTCTTTGCATGTTCATTGCTCTTTCTCTTCCACTGTATTTACCTGCCTCTCACATGACCACACTCATCCCCACGCACTCATAATCTTCTCCCCCTTCTCCACTTTCTATCCCTCCCTCTGCTCACTCCTTACTTCGTCCTCGCGCACAACCCACCTATTTCTTCTTTCAACCCGTTGGTCGATCGAACTATCACCAGTGATTGCCGATTGATAAAGTTGCCACCACTTTAACCTAATCTACTCTAGGTGGCGGAGGCATGCATCGAACGACCAAGAGACCTGCTTGGTGGAACGACTATGTTACAACCAGTCAGCCTTTGACCTCTCATTCTCCAACAACTTCGGCACGCATGAGAGGAGCTAACTTGTCTCCACCTACCCCCTCCTCTTCTTCACCGCAGATTCCGAACGAATTCAACCCAGCCAACCCCACCACCCCTACATCTGTTAGCCCACCACCCAACCTCCGCTCTAGTCCCACTGTTAGAACCACTGCTGCCTCACTGACTCACTCCCTCCACTGAATTCTAATGCTGGCCCTCTACTGTCAGCTGCTGCCAGCCCACCACCTGATTGCGCTGTCTGTGCCCGCACTAGCCGGTACTTAAAGACAATCAAATGTCACCTATTCCACGCAAGCTAACACAGAAACTGTGTCGGCATCACCAAAGCTCAAGCCGAAAGGCTTCAATACTGGACCTGTAATCGGTGCCACTTCAGCTCCGACATATTCCGTGGGGATGCCCTATGCTTCAATGACCAACTCTCTACCGAGGACTTTGCCACAGCCTTCCAGGGTTTCTACAAATCTAAGCTCGTCAAAGGGAGCTTGGAATAGCTTTGCACGTACCCTCTCTAATTTATTGAAAAACGTTTGCTCGTCCAACAATAGGTCTGACTGGCAGAAATCGTTTTTGTTTCCTCTCATCTCTCTTCACGTGCACAATGCGAATTTGGGTTACCTCACGTCCTCTCAAGTGGCAGTTCCAGCTGTTTGAGCTCACCCCAACCAGGTCTCACCTCAGTTCATCATCGAGCCTGGTGTCCACCAACAGACAACCGATAGACCCCAAGCGAGCAGTCAATGCCAAATTCAGCGAATTTGACATTAAAGGGGCTGTCTGTCTCCTTTCTTCTCTGATTCTCTTGAGTAACTGAAAGAGAAGCACCAATCGGCACCCCTAGATGATCAGCTACACTGGCCCGAACCACCAGAATACTCGAGACCGGTTTACACCACCGATTTCATCTTTCTCCGCTGGGTCAGGCGCGGGGATTGATGGCCTTCGTTCTCAACACCTCAAGGATGGTATCTCCTTATCGGCCGGTGATGCCAGACTCGAGCTCTTGGAGAGTCTGACTCAGTTTGTGAATCAGTTCTCTTCAGTGAACGTTTTCCCATTCATCCGCTCACTGTTCTTTGGTGCGAAGCTATTTAATTTGGTCTCACCAAGCCCAATGGAGACCTGCGCCCCATTGCGGTTGGTTGCACCCTTTGCCACCTCACTGCAAAGGCGTGTTTGCTATCGGTCTCCGACTCACTGGTGGAGGAATTTTCTCCTATCCAGCTGGGGGTGGGTACCAAGTTGAGATGTGAGGTTTCTGTCCACACTACCAGAGCATTTACCAACTTGCCCTTCTCGTCCCCCAAGGTCATCCTCAAACTTGACCTCAGGAATGCTTTCAACTCCGTCAGCCGCGACATCGTCCTCAGCTCAGTAAGAGAGAGGGTCCCACAACTCTATCACTTTGCTTGGCAGGTTTATCGGGAGCCCTCCTACCTCTCTTTCAGTGACCAAATCATCACCTCTGCCTCAGGAGTCTAACAGGATGACCCACTTTGGCCCACTCTGTTTGCACTGGACATTGATGACGTCACCAAGATGGGGGGTTGAGTTGGACCTCAATGTCTGGTACCTCGACAACGCTTGTTTGGGAGGAACTCTGGATATGGTTCTTGCCGCTGCCAACAAGGCCACTCGGGTCTCCAAGTCAATAGCTCCAAATGTGAGCAATTACAAGGAGCTAGTACACATTCAAAGGACTAAGAAATGTATATTTCTAAGAGAATTAATGACCAGTTCAATGTATTTCCTACTCAGTTGAAATACATTTCTCCATTTCGAATGTCAATAATAAATAAAAAGAAAAGCATCTGAATCTGTTTGTTTGTTATTTTTGTTGTTTTTCTTGTTTCTTCTTTTGTTTTTTTCTCTTGCTTGTGTTCTATTTAACAAGTGTGTAATTTACATTCCATATATAAACAACTATTGGAGTAGTGGATTGACAAAATAGCTCAAGCACAAGACATGAATCATGGTATTTTGGTACAAATGTTTTATATTTAGGTGTAGGGGTCACAACAAAAAATACCTAGCCCACACTGTAAAGTGGTTCTATAGGAATCATGGCAAAAAGCAGTCAGCACACACTGTAAAGTGGTTCAGTAGAAGTCATGGCAAAAAGCAGCCAGCACACACTGTAAATGTGGTTGGCATTAGGACGGGCATCTAGCCATAGAAACCTAGCCAGAAACAGTTCTATATGAGTAAGACACAGTCACCTGACCCAGCTTACTTCAAATGGGACGACCCATCTAACCCATGCTAGCTTGGAAAATGGACGTTAAACGATAATGATGATTCTAAGTTCAACTTTCATTCTACCATGGTTAATGAAATAAAGTACCAGTCAAATAATGGAATCCATACGATTTGAGGCCTTTATGTTAGAAATCAATATATGAGACATGCATTGCTAAGTGTTGCCAAGTAATACTAAGCCCCAGACAACTAGTTTTGATTAATGGTTAATACAAGGTTAGTTACTGCCATTTGATAAAGCCTCTTCTGTTCAAACTGGCCGCTCATACTGATTTTAAGGTATTGTTCTCAAAATAAATAATAGCAAAATCTCATACATTCAATATAATTGTTTCTACTTTTGGCACAAGGCCAGCAATTATCCCAGTGTATTACTGGTGTTTTATTTTATCAACCCCGTAAGGATGAAAGGCAAAATTAACCTTGGAAGGATTTGAACCCAGACCGTAAAGGGCCGTAACTCTTTTCTGTAAAGCAAGGCGTCCGACCCTCTACCGATACTGCCAATCCACCGCCATTCAATATAATGTGAGATAATTATGTGAGGTAAAGCCTTTACCATGGAAATATATTAGTATATATAGAGTAATGTAAATGCTAAAGGGTTGATGATAAAAAATAACGTTAATGTTAATCACAGATTTTGTCAAGAGAGGGAAGGGAGAAAACTCCATGAAAATTAAACTTGCTTAAAAACCAAACTGATCAAAATGGCTGCCACAATATACGAGTGTTTTTTTTTTTTAGTTATTTTTTCCATTCCTTGCTCTTCTTACTCTTTATCTTTTTATTTCTCATTCTATCTTCTGATGAAGGACTAGTGTCTGAAACGTTAAGAATCTTTTCCTTTGTTTCAAGCATTAAACTAATATATTTCTTCGTTGTACTGTGTCGTTTGCCTTATTATTTCTGTTTACTTTTTACATACACAGACATGCGCGCACACACACACACATATATATATATATATATATAAGTTTATCTCCGGTTCAATTGGGGGGTAGCCACAGTAAGTAAGGTACTCAATACATAGCAGAGTATAAATATTTAATATAGAAATGGCTTCTACAGGACTAGAACTGTTTCATTCGGGAGAAATCATCAGGAAGCCGACCTGATGATTTCTCCCGAATGAAACAGTTCTAGTCCTGTAGAAGCCATTTCTATATTATATATAGTGGTGAGTAAAGCTAATCCTTGGTAGTTATGGTAGATTGGTGAGTAAAACTAATCCTTGGTAGATTTATTCTTAGTTAAAAACATAACTACATATGGATGTATAGTGATTTTTAGAGTATACATTTTAAAAGTAAAGTTAAAATAAGACATTGACAAATTTCACTGAGAAAAAATTCTGCCATTAGAACATGTAATTAAGTGAAGGTTAAATACATTTAAAGTAGTGAGCTAAAAATAATCTTAATGAATAAGAACAAAAGTAATTAGTGTTAATGATAATGCTTGCCTAGGATACAATGGAGAGAAGTCTGGAATTTAAATTGATTAAGAATTAAATAGAAATATATGAAGGAGTGAGTCTAACAACTATGGACATAGTTTAGTCCTATTAGACCTCTTTAGTAAGGCTTAGTCTAACACTGTAGCATTTGTTAACCTTTCTCATACTAAACCACCCTGGTTCTACTTCTATATAAAGTTGTTTATATTAAAGTGTTAATATTTGTCAAAAAAACCTTCCATCATAATTTTATGTAAAAACCATTGTTAAGTTAAGTTTGAATCACAAGCTTAATAATGAGAAAGTTAGTTATGTTACGAAATATGTCCAAATTCTGATTATTTTCAAAATTGTTGGCAGTATCATTCATTAGAAATATGGTAACAACAAACTGCCTGCGTCAGTTGTTAGCTGCCGAGACACTGCATCCTTTAAGACACTCATGCTTCCCGAAATACGCCAAAACTACACCTGATGTACCCCTTCCATACACATGCACACGTGTGTATCATGACTCGTGCACTGTTCATTTTACTGATGTTTGTGTATTGCCCTATGTACTGTACATGCACTTTTTGATGAGTTGTGGTGCACCTGGGCACTGTACACAATATTTCATTATTATTATTATTATTATATCATGACTCATACACTGTTCATTTTCCTGACATTTGTACATTATTCTATGTACTATACATGCACCTTTGATGAGTTGTAGTGCACCTGAGCACTGTACACAATAATTTCATTCATTATTAAAAGGTTTAAGCTATCTCTCAATATATCAACTCAGAAAAGCATCAGTATACAATTATCTTCCCCTTTTGATGTTATTCATAACTATATGAACAGTCTTATATACATGGAATTGGCACTACTCAGCACTTTCTTCACTTTCCCCACACAACCAATTTCCCCCCAATTCACGCCCTACTATCTTAAAAGTGGAAGAATGTATTAGATAGCTGTAGTCCAGAATTGGATGGTTATGGCTTCATCATAGGACTACTCTGATCAAAGTTGACCTTCGAGTTCCAGGTCAATTTTGAAGGAGTAGACCTTTGTGTTGTTGATTGAGCAGACCTAATGTTGTGTTGTTGTTCTTTAGCCTCAGCTCATGCTGGGATTGAGGGTAACATCTGTCAGTCATATAGACCTTCTAGAAATAGATTCAAAATTATGTTTTTCTCATTATTTGAAAATGTGTGAAACTGCAAAAGCTTCATGCAATTAAGAATGAATAGACATAAGACAAACACAAGACACTTCTATAATATTTAAAATAATAGTAAAAAAAATCTTCATATTGTATTTAATGCACAGCTGCAGGCTAGTAACAACAGAATAGGCCTCCATCAGTTACAACAATGAGTGATTGTAAGTGTTCGATCAATCAAACAGTCTGCTCATGAAATAAGTGACCGAGTATTTCACACGGCTGTACCCTTAACATAATTCTCAGGGATATTTGTAGCAAAGAGCTGGTATTGTGGTTCATTGTTCACTGGATAGGTTTGTGATGTGGTCACCATTGTGTAGTGTGTAGGCAAAGGAGACTGATGTGCCTGTGCATGTGTGACCAGAGATTGCAGCTGTGTGCAGAGCTCTGGTGATACCCGGGGCAAATCTTGATTGTATACCCCAAAGATTCAAGTATAAGGCCTAAATATACTGAAAGATATTATGAGAAAGGAAAACATTTTGAATATATAAACACAGATGAAACATGAAATAAACATTTTATTCGATTTTAATATAAATCAATCAAATTTATTAAGTTCTTTTCCCCAAATGATGCATGCCCCCATCCAAAAGATGTCCGGGGGCCAACGCACCATTGCCCATTCCCTCTGCATGCTATTGGCAACAGTTTTCATTATGATGATGTGATGATTCCAAGAGTAAGGGAGTTACCCTGATCACATAGGTAATGAAATAAAAACTAAATCACTACTTAAATATATTTGTTAATCTAATAACCTGCTGAGGTTATTGTTGATAAAATATGAAAACAGGGCTGTGTTGTTGTTGTTGTGTATACATGTGTGCAATAGTTCAAAAGATGATATTTACAGTTGTGTGTGGACTAACCTTTATCAAAGTGCCAACAGGAATAGAGCTAACTGGCCCTTGTCGAGAGAGCCAGAGTGTTTGGTTAACAACTACATCTCCCTGCTTGCTGGAACAAACTGTACGTGATGTATCTCCTTTGAGAGACAAAAGCAGAGTGCATGAACTGAAAATGACCTATAGTTGGATGCTTTCTCCAGACGGGACGATGCCAGGTCTTGAAACAAAAAAAAATGAGCATCCCTGTTGTCCAGAGGTCAGCATGTGTGGTCACACCGACCTACTTTGCTAACATCAGAACAAGAGTTCAAATTACTGCTACATATTTAGCATGATAATAATGAAAATTATTGTGTACAGTGCTCAGATGCACTACAACTCATGAAAGGTGAATGTATAGTACATAGAATAATTTTCAAATGTCAGGAAAGTGAACAGTGTATGAGTCATGATATACACAGACACATGCATGTGTGTGTGTGTGTGTGTGTGGAGGGGGAATATCAGGTGTAGTGTTACAAATGAATATCAGGAAGCATGAATGTGTGACAAAGCAGGTTTTTTGAATGACAGTTACAAGAGTTCATCTGATTGGCTTCCAAACAGTTTCTGTTTGCCCAGTTTCACTCACAAGGCATGTGTCAACCTAAATGACACTAGCCCAAGATGTCACGTTGTGGGATTGAAGCCAGGAGCAATAAAAAAAACATAGATAAATCCGTGCTTGCTTACTTAGTTACTTACTTGGCACGGCTACTAAGTATGAATCTTCTATTGTTTTCTTCTTTATGTCGATGTATACTGACCACTACGAGATACCAGTTGGTATGAATTAACCACAGATTTTGACATATACTTCTGTCTATTATCAAGTCTAAAATTAATAAAACCTTTTTTTTTAATTATTATTCTGCAGTTTCATTATTTCTATTCCCTATGGGATGTGTTGGTTATTCAGTTTGGGAGTGAATGTACTCTACTTTAAACGTTAAAGTTTGTCAAAAGTATGAAAATACACTCTTGACAGGTGCATAGCTGTTATATGATCACAGCTTAAAATATTCATAGCGTGCCTCTTATATTTTTATTATACATAAACATATCATTTATGGCTTCATATACACTCATATTATACATACAAACATACAAATATGCATACATACATATATAAATGCATACACACACACACACATATATATATACATACATTCATACATACAAACATACATACATGCATAATGGATCCAACATCAGCCTTGATGATAAGCATTCAGTTGTTCAATCAATTGATGTAACTCATGAATTAACATCTAAGTGGCTGAGTATTCCACAGACACATGTATCCTTAACCTGACAATATATGTGACAGGTACAATCCACACACTTACTGTTAACCCAATTTTACTGAGTCAACTTGAGGCTATTGTAAAAAGAATTTATTTATGAGAGTACAATGTGGGATCGAACACAGGACCTTTAGATTGTGAAGTGAACTCCTAAACCATTCAGTCATGTTTGCATCTACTATACACATATATATATAAACGTACATATTGCATGCATACATGCGTATGTACGTATACACATACATACAGACATACATATCTACATACATACATACATACAAAAACAGACAGACACACACAGACACATACATAACTATAAACATGCACATACATACATGCACACATACATACTACATAAATACAAACAAAAAATGGAAATTGCCACTAAATTAAAGCACAACTGGCCTGATATTGTTGTTTGGGACCACACATTGAGTATGTGCTCTTGTAGCAGAGCTATTTACTTGGCGTGTATCAATAAACAATCCATGCATGATTTGGTTGCTATAGACCAATTGTAGGTCACGCATGGATATTTTCAATTTCCTCCCAAGCTCAAAGATTTTCCCCGCTTCTTTTGTTTTCACTAAACACTTGTTGCCTTGACACCAAGAAGTCAACAACTCGCCAAGATGTTGCTGTAAAATTCAGCTTCGGCCTGGACGGACACATTTTGTCCAGGGACCGCACCTTTCTTTGTTTATAACATTTGATTTGTTTGTTCTTTTGTTTGGCATGCCAGCTCAATTTTTGTAAATAAATTATGTAAAATATTATAAGGTCTTGTAATACTTTTACCACAGCCATCGCCTTTGGACGTGATATGGGAAGAATCCTTTTCCCAAGGTTCTTATCACTACAACAGCTTTATACTTCTTTCGTGGCTACAAAACTTACAACTTCTAAGTTACATTCATCTTTTATAGGAACAACATACACTTCTTTGCTAACATTTACTATTACAAAAACATTTTGCTGCTACACAAAACAATACATTTTCTCGCAGTCACACTTAACTAAACGACACTCATTTTCTCAGCATAAATAAACATTCCTCTCTCTCAGCTATCAACAACTATTATATTTCTTTCTTATTAATATCATGCCAACACAGCATAATATTATCTTTCTGCTAAACTCTGTTGTCAACGTTGTAAGAAAAATACAAGAGAAGGAGAACATCTACGGACCATTGATGAGGAGTTTGCAGATCCAGTATCCAAGATACACCTTCAGCTTCATTATTGGAGCAACAGGTTATATACCAACCCACTTAGACCAAAGTATAACTGAACTTGGATTTGTGGACAAAGAGTGCAGTTCCCTAATTCATAGACTACAAATGGCTGCGATAGCTGACACCTTCAACATTTTTAAAACATTCTTACGATTCAAGAGATGACAATTTCTTTTTTTTTTTACAACCTTGCCAACAGGAAGGTGGCCAGTCAAAAATGTACTCAAAATTAAGAGAAAGAGAAACATACATACATATTTAACATTAGTAGATTTCGCTACACATACATCCGTACCTACGTACATATAGACACATCTATCCATAGACAAACACAGATATATACATATCTTCATACATACACATACATAATAATAATGAAATTATTGTGTAAAGTGCTCAGGTGCACTACAACTCGTCAAAGGTGGTGTATGTATAGTGCATAAAATAATATACAAATGTCAGGCAAGTGAATAGTGTATGAGTCATGATATACATGTGTGTATGTGTATGGAGGGGGAACATTAGGTGTAGTGTTTGCGAATCTCGGGAAGCATGAAGGTTTTAAAGGATGCAGTGTCTCGACAGCTAACAACTGATGCAGGTAGTTTGTTCCATGCTTCAGCAACTCTGTGCATGAAATAATGTTTGCGAAAGTCATGGGTACTGTGCTGTTTTCTGACTTTGTGGACATGCTCACGTGTGTTAGACACATGGAAATCAAAAAGGTACTCAGGGTTGTTGTTGGCAATAATTTTGTGAGTGTTTACCAAGTCAGTTGCCAGGCGTCGGAGCTTCAATGTATCCATGCCCAGGGAAGCAAGGCATTCAGAGTATGGTAGATGCCTGATGGAGGGTATTCGCTTGGTTGCACGTCTCTGAACAGTTTCCAGGCGGTCAATGTTCTGAGCAAGATAGGGGTTCCAGATTGGTGATGCAAGTTCTAAGTGTGGCCGCACCATAGCCATGTACAGCTTTAAATAAATAGCTGGAGAGCGGCTGACAAAGGTCTTGCTGAGTGATGCTAAGACACCCTCATCCCTCTTGACAATTTTAGAGACGTGCTTCGTCCAATGCAAATTGCTGGTGACCGTAATGCCCAGGTCACGTTCACAAGAAGACTTCTTGATATTAGTGCTGTGGAGGGAGTATGTGGATGCTGGGTTTTTACTCCTTAAATGCATGGTAGTGCACTTGTCCACAGCTAGCTTGAGTTGCCAGTCTGTGATCCATTGTTGCATTGTGTCCATATCAGACTGCAAGCAAGATCTATAGTGTTCAGGATCTGTTCTTTTTATCTCAAGGTACTGTGGCATTCTTTAAGTTGCATCTATGTCATTAATATATGTCACAAACAAAAGGGGGCCAAGAACAGATCCCTGTGGTACACCAGATGACATCTCATATGGTGAGGAATGCTGCCCTAGAACCGTGACTACCTCTCTTCAACTGAGAATGAAGGACTTCAACCAGTTAAAAAGATCATCCTTCACACCCATTGCAGACAGTTTTGCCATAAGCCTTTTGTGTGGCACAGAATTGAAAGCTTTTGCAAAGTCAAGGTAAACAACATCCACCCATGAGCCGCCATCAGTGATCCGGGTGATGTCCTCAAGAAACTCGATAAGTTGATCACAGCAGCTGGAGTTAGGGATAAATCCAAATTGCGAGGGCCGGATAAGCCTGTGAGAGTTCCAGAAGTTCCAAAGTGTTTCTCTGACACAGGATTCCATCAGTTTAGCAATGCAGCTAATAAGACTGACTGGACGATAGTTCACAGGTTATGTGCGGTCACCATTTTTGAACAGAGGAATGACACTGGCAGTTTTCCACTGTTCTGGAGTAGCACCGTTGTTCAGACAGAATTGGAAGAAGTGTGATAACTGGTGCAGAAGGAAGTACCCACCACGTTTAAGAAACAGGTACGTAACACCATCAAGACCAGGAGAGGCATGGTTGCGTTTATTTTTAAGGTGACATCGCAGCATTGCAGGTGTAAATTCCATAGTTGTAATAGAATCCGATGTCAGAGGTGGTGGAGACGGTACACTGTGGTCTTCAATAGTGAAAATGCCTGCATAGCATTCAGCAATAAATACATATATATACGCATACATCATATGTATGTATATACACATACATGCATAGACACACACATCTACATACACACACACATACATAAAGAGAGACATACATACATGCATGGGCACGTACATACATACCTACGTACATACATACGTACACACATACATACATACATACAAACAAATAAATAAATAAATATTGCTTATCTTTATTTTATGCTAACTTAATTTAGGCATGATAGAACTTGTCTAATCTATATCTTTAAAAATATTGTCACGTTGTTTCCTTTATATCAACCTGTGCTAAAATACACACAAACGCTTACACTATATATCATCAACATCCTTTTAAATCCGCTTTCTCACATATATATTTATGTATGTCATCATCATCATCATCGTTTAACGTCCATTTTCCACGCTAGCATGGGTCTAGATGTATGTGTGTGTGTATATATATATATATATATATATATATATATATATATATATATATATATATATATATATATATATATATATATATATATATATATATATATATATATATATATATATATATATATATATATATATATATATATATATATATATATATATATATATATATATATATATATATATATATATATATATATATATATATATATATATATATATATATATATATATATATATATATATATATATATATATATATATATATATATATATATATATATATATATATATATATATATATATATATATGTGGAGGCATATGGCTTAGTGGTTAGAGCATTGGCCTTACAATCGAAAGGTTGTGAGTTCAATTCTCGGACCGGGTGATGTGTTGTTTCCTTGAGCAAGAGACTTTATTTCACGTTGCTCCAGTTTACTCAGCTGTAGAAATGAGATGATAGGGACTGGGGTCCCTATCATTCCACTGCAAAGTGGTCGTGGAGGTGCCACGGCAAAAAAGCACCCAGCACTCACTGTAAATGAGGTTGGTGTTAGGAAGGGCATCCAGCTGTAGAAATCAAGCCAGAATCAGTTCCCGTCCCACCCTTGCAAGCAGGGAAAAGCGGACGTAAAATGATGATGATGATGATGATGATGATGATGATATATGTTTGTATATGTGTCCGGAATGATGCCGGTATACTTAGTGTCACTAATGATCCGAAAAAAGGAAGCCTGGAAATGACATTATGAGAGGCTGATGAATGTGGAGAATGAATGAGAGAAACTACTCCCAGTAAACTGGACAGAGGGACCAGCTATTGAGATTGACGAATATAGGGTCCAAGAGGCAATTAAGGAAATGAAAAAGGGTAAGGCCGCTGGATTGTCAGGGATAGTTGCTGAGATGCTGAAGGCATCAGGAGAAGTAGGCACTAAACTGGTTGCATGCATTGTCAATCAAGCTAAATATGGCGGTGTCATACCCAAATTGCTACAAAGGTAAAGGGGATGCTCTGGACAGGAGCAATTATAGGGGTATAAAACTGATGGATCAGGTTATGAAAGTGGCAGAACAAATATTAGCGCAACTAATTAGAGAAAGAGTCAAACTAGATGCAGTTTGGTCTTGTGCCTGGAAAAAGTACAACAGATGCACTCTTCTTAGTGAGACAACTACAAGAGAGGTTTTAGAGAAGGCCTTTGATAGGGTATTCCGATCTGTCATCTGATGGTCCCTAAAGAAACTAGGTGTTGAGGACAGTGCAAGCTTTGTACAGAGGTGCCGTCATTAAAGTGAGGGTATGAATAGAGTTTAGTGAGGAATTCAAGATACAAGTAGGAATACATCAGCGTTCAGTCCTCAGCCCGCTCTTGTTCATTATAGTCCTCTAAGCCATAACAGAGGAGCTTAAGACTGGGAGAACTTCTCTATGCTGACGATCTGGTTCTTATAGCAGAATCAGTAGAGGAGCTAGAGAATAAATTCTGGCTATGGAAATAGCAGTTGGAATTAAGAGGACTGAGTGAACCTAGCTAAGACAAAAGTGTTGTGCAGTAGATGAACAGGAAAATTTGATAGTAGAAGTCGCAGTGATAGACACATTTTTCAAATACAGGTAGGTTCTATAAAAGTGGTTGATAGCTTCCAGTACCTAGGTGATCAGATTAGCATGGAAGGAGGGTGTTCCAAGGCGATAGTATCTAGAATAAGGATTGGTTGGAAGAAGTTTAGGGAGCTGCTACCTCTGCTGACAAAGAAGGATTTCTCCCTGCATACGAAAGGCCGGTTATATGATGCCTGGGTGAGATGTGTGATGCTGGATGGTAGTGAGACATGGACAGCAACTGCAGAGGATATGCGACGGCTGGAGAGAAATGAAGCAAGCATGCTTCGTTGGATGTGTAATGTCAATGTACATGAATGACCAACCATGGATGAGTTGAGAGAGAAACTGTGTATAAGAGGGATAAGTTGTAGTGTGCGGGAGAGAAGACTGCAATGGTATGGACATGTGATGTGCATGGAGGATGACCGCTGGGTAAAGAAATGCCAGTAGAAGGAAGACGCAGTAGAGGAAGACCACGAAAAACATGGGTGGAGGTGGTGAGAGCAGACCTCAGATCGGTGGAGATGATGAAGGACCATGGCAAGTGGAGAGATGCTGAATAGGACCCGTCCCACCATTTCAATCAGGGAAAAGCAGACGTAAAATGATGATGATGATATATATGTAAGGAAGTTGGAAAAAAAACTTACCTCTTAATTTTAAATCTTTAATTTTTAGTTTTTAATACTTATTAATTCTTTTTAATTGTAATACTCAACATTTGATAAGATGAATTTTAATAATACATCGAAACCAGTAATACTTTATATACATTATAAAACTCTTTTTTAAAAGAATTAACCCTCTCATATTTTCAATAATGTCACTTTGACGAATCAAAGAAAGGAAAAAAAGAAAAAAACAGACCCTAAAATATATTTTCGGCGCTATTTCCAACTTCACCTTTTCTCTCTCTCTATATATATAGTTTGGAATATCAGAAAACAGAAAAACAAACGCAGGAGTAAATATTACAAATATTATTAGTTTCACGCTTGGTGAGAGTGGGGGACATGGTTGTGATGTTTCAGGCGTAAGCCCTACATCAGGAGAGAAGGAGTGAGGAGGAGTTAGTGAGAAAAATAGAAATAAAAATAAATTGAAAATGGAACATGAAGTGGAAAATAAAAGTTATAAAAAAGTGAGAGGGGTGTATGGATCCGGGATATCTATATATAGGAAAAGAATCAGGACCCCAACGGCTGAGCTCTGGCCATTTCGACAGCTAGATTCAAACGGCCAGAGCTCAGCCATCGGGGTCCTGATTCTTTCCCTGTTACCCACTCTATTACCCTAAGTATCAAGTACTCTGGTGCATTATCGTCCACCTGGTTTCTTACTACACTTTCTTTGTTATATATATATATATATAGTTATACTTTGTGAGGGGCATGCTGCCAATAAAAACACAATTCTGTTGGTTTTCACCTCAATTTATTATTATAATCTTCCAGCTGGTTAGTTTAATAACCAGATGGTTGTTTAGTTGTTGGTTGTCAAACATTCTGTGACATCCTCACTGACTACTTTTGTTATTTTCTGTCTCTCCTTTTTTTTTCAACACGTTTTCAAGAATTCTTGAAAAACGAAGTATATATATGTGTGTGTATATATATATATATATGTGTGTGTGTATATATATATATATATGTATGTGTGAATGTATGTGTATATATATATATATATATATATAAATATGATAAATTAACGGAGCCATAGACTCTCGTTATTCCCTGTCAATAATCTGCTCAAAGGAAAAGGAATCCTGAGCTCTTTAAAATACAATATGTTGAAAAGGTAACACACTAGAGAGAGATAGTGTGCCATCAATAAAACAGGGAAAACCACCAGTGTATGGAATCTATAATCTATGGAAGGCAGGGTAGACACACAATAATTAAAAATATAAATTAAAATGTATATACGCACCTCTATAACTATATAACACATGCGTACAAATCCAACTGGTTCACTGCCCTAAACAACATGTGACCTCTCTCTCCCACATGTAGCTGGACGGTCGCTTTAGATTCTCTTAGAGTTGTCTAGAATGTATAGTCTTGCACGCGCTGATGAACCATAGGCTATTCCATTTCAGTCAACAACTTCCTGGCGAAACAGATCTCTTTGGATTTGTACGCGTGTGTTATATAGTTATAGAGGTGCGTATATATATTTTAATTTATATTTTTAATTATTGTGTGTCTACCCTGCCTTCCATAGATTATAGATTCCATACACTGGTGGTTTTCCCTCTTTTATTGATGGCACACTATCTCTCTCTAGTGTGTTACCTTTTCAACATATTGTATTTTAAATATTCATATATATATATGCTAGCATGGAAGATACCCGTTAAACGATGATGATGATGATATATATATATATATATATATATATATATATATAAATATCTTTTTTTTCAATATGGTCTACCCTTGGTGGTAGGATCCATACCGTAGATAGAACTCAACGTAACCTGATGGCGAGTAATCCAGTGAATGTTTCCGAAGAAGACGGTGTGATCGAACCTATATTGAAGTCTGATAGTATACAGTTATATAACTGCTATAGATCAGTCAATATGTCAATATGATCAACCCTCCAAAACGATCGTAAAACAATGATATGAATAGGTAAAATAACTTGACTTTCTTGTTATTATTTTCATTGTTAAATTAATACCTAATATATATTTATATATATATATATATATATGGGGTAGCCATGGGTACCAGAATGGGCCCTAACTACACCAACGAATTCATTGGCCTCCCGCTTCATCCGGCTGCCCTCATCTGCATCCGTGAAACCAACTGTACCACAACCCTCCAGTGTTCCCTTTGTGGGTCCATATACATCGAACAAACAACAGGCCACCTCCTGGCGGATCATTTCACTGAACACTTGAGGGACATTCCCCAGGCCACTCCTCCCGATATATCTCAGTCCTTGATGTTGTTATGAAAAGATACGAGATGTGACAAATATGAAAAGAGTGTTACCTAAATAACAGTTAATGTAATGTAACATATATAAAATATAATACAATATAATTGCTTCTACTTTTGGCACAAGGCCAGCAATTATCGCAGTGCATTACTGGTACTTTATTTTATCGACCTCGTAATGACGAAAGGCAAAGTTAACCTCAGTGGGATTTGAACTCAGACTTTAAAGGGACGTAACTATGCTGGAAAGCATGGTGTCCGACCCTCTACCGATACTGCCAATCGACCGATATTAGGATTAAGATAACATGTTCTTTGTAACAAGTTGTTGTTGTTGCTAACTGAAGTGAAAATGTAATAGTATTGTTGTTGTTAGCAATAAATTGAAAATGAAAGAGTAGGAATCAGAAGGCTTTTTTGATAGTTAACAACAAGGTAATTTATTAAGTTATTTGTCCATTACTGCTAATAATGAATGAGTGAGAAAGCCACACAAATATGCTTGTGATAAAGACAGGTGTGTTGGAAGAGGGAAATAATTTTACAAAAGTATATGTATAAATATAAAATATATATGTCAATCTGCCCTGTCTGTTGTTGGCGATAGTAGTTGAAGTTGAGTTGGTCAGTCTTGGCAGGTTGGAAGCGATGACCAGAGTTGCTGTTCGAAGGAGTCGCGATGACCATGTCTGGACAGCTTAGAGGTTCTGCGGTGACTGGTAAAATGTTGGTGCCTCTCATACTTAGGCGGAAATGACGTCACTAAGGCTTTGTGTATGTATCCACTACAGTGTCCTTTTACATCATGGATTATTGTCTTCACACACCAGGACTGAGCAGAGTTTGATTTTCCACCTTGGGTGTACTCATCTCCCTCCACAATTTCTTTAATCTTGCACACATATGCTCCTATACCCCTAGCCACTGTCACTCCTACCTTATACAACAAAGCCAGAATCAACAGTTTTCCAATCGATGGCAACTTGAATGGATCTGTTTTTTCTCTTAGAATTCTTTTCGTTTCTGCCACTGCCCATTCTCTTCTATCTATCTTTCTATTTCTTCTTTGATTGCTCATTCTATTTTCTGATGAAGGGTTAGAGTCCGAAACGTTAAGACCTTTTTCTACTATATCAAACTTAAAACTAATAATATATCTCTTCATTGTACTGTGTTGTTTGCTTTGTTATTTCTGTTTACATTTTGCATGCGCGCACACACATATACATATATATATATATATATATATATATATATATATATATATATATATATATATATATATATATATGTGTGTGTGTGTGTGTGTGTGTGTGTGTGTAGTAGTAGTAGTAATTTGATACTCTCCTCAATAAAGTTTCTTTTACACTATCATGAGGTCACCAATATGTCTGAGATTTAGACATATCAAACAGCTATTTGCACATTCTCAAGTCCTGGAGACAAAGGAAGGAATATTCATAAATAGCCTGCTCCCAAAGTCAATTCCAGTAGTTGCAGAGTTCATACTGACTAGCTAAAATGTAGGGCTCAACTGTCACACACACTGAATTCTTTGCCTCTCTCTCTCTCTCTCTCAGCCAATAAACCAGTGAATCCATCCATCTTAGCATCAGACTCCCTATAATTGATGAACCTGATGTTTCAAACAAAAGCAGCCTTCTAATATCGATAAAAAAAGAACAGGCAGTTCTGATGCATTTTATGATGCAATTTTCCGATAATATACAAAATCAACAACATACATGAAAATTAATTTTCTAAATAAAACAAGAACGTTTTGAAAAAAAGCAACATTTTGTTATGAAAAACAACAATACATTCTACAAACACAACTTTCTTTTATGAACAGATTTTTCAAACACATCTGATTTCAAAAACAACAGAAATATGTTTCAAAATGCAGCCTTCTGATTTTGAAAACAACAACATCTGTGGCTGCATCAACAACAAAAGCAACAACAGACAACAACAATAATATCTGTAATAACAACACATTTTGAAAACCAAGCTGCTACATCAACACAATAATTGTTTCTATTTTAGGCACAAGGCCAGCAATTACCCAGTACATGGCTTAGTGGTTAGAGCATTGGCCTTGCAATCGAAAGGTTGTGAGTTCAATTCTCAGACCGGGTGATGTGTTGTTTCCTTGAGCAAGACACTTTATTTCACATTGCTCCAGTTTACTCGGCTGTAGAAATGAGATGATAGGGACTGGGGTCCATATCATTCCACTGCAAAGTGGTCGTGGAGGTGCCACGGCAAAAAAAGCACCAAGCACTCACTGTAAATGAGGTTGGTGTTAGGAAGGGCATCCAGCTGTAGAAATTAAGCCAGAATCAGTTCCCGTCCCACCCTTGCAAGCAGGGAAAAGCGGACGTAAAATGATGATGATGATTACTGGTACTTTATTTTATCGACTCCATAAGGATGAAAGGCAAAGTTAACCTCGGCGGGATTTGAACTCAGATCATAAAGGGCCATAACTCTATGCTTCAAAGCATGGTGTCCGACTCTCTACCAATACTGCCAATCCACACAATAATATTTCTGTGACAGTAACAACAATAACATGAAACAGCACACAAGAAAGAAAATCTATACTCCTTGCATTTATTTCATGCAACTGCACACATATAGTCACAGCTTTTACTTCAATCTAGTCTCAGCTCCCGATTCACTGAGAAACACCATTTCGGTTCAACATATGTTGAACATCTCACAGCCCAATGGCGATTGCTGTCCCACATGTTTCAAGCCAACTCTGCCAAACATCTTGAATGCTGTAAAATGTAATTCACAGATAAATGATGACATTGCACTAATCTATTCTATTTAGTTGTGAATGCAGTAGTGTCTACCTCTGCTACGGTATTCAGGGTGAGTGAAGGAGTAAAAGAGCTCCTAACAATGGTGTCCCATACAAAGCACCTACTTCTAACTGATGAGAAAACGGTAAGACTATCAGGCATGTTCTCATTGACCTTGGATAATCAAACTGACTCCAGAATTGAGGCAATATTAACCCCAGCTCAGGAATGGAAAATAAGTTTGCATGGGTCTCCTGGCTGAAAATTTCATTTGAGTCCTTGCATATTATTTATGGTAACAAAAAAATAACAATTTTAGGCCCTTTAGATATTGTTGGGAACCACACCCCATCAATTACTGCTCTGGCTAAGGCCCATTTTATAATTAAGTTCAACTTGGAGTGGCAAGCAAAGCAAGCTGTAATCAGACAACATGACAGTCCATGAAGACCTAGTGAAGAAATCTTGTGAAAATGTATCTTGATTGCAAAATAGTGTTTGATTCTAGTCCTCTATTAAAGTTGTTACACTATCTGTGACAAAAGTATCTGCTGCCATGTCTAGATTAAACTTTTTTTAGGTCCTAAGCACTTAGAAGGTTATATAAAGTCTGACATTTTTTTCTGATTGGGTGGAGAAATGACAAACACATTTAATTTGAATAACATTTATTGCATGAAAAATGAAAAAAAAAAATAAAATAAAAGTAAATTCTCACTGGTACTCTTCTTTCCTTGATTCCCTAAGCTTGTGGTTATTTTGCTTAAAAGTTAACCCAGCCCTGCCTCGCTGTCACTGAAATACTCACAAAAGCCTTGACAGCTTATAATTGAAAGCAGAAAGATTGCCTCTAATGTTTCAAAAAGAATATTTCAAGAAGACAGTCTAACTGTATTTCTGTTTATTTTGGCAATATATCTGCCATTATTTCTTTTACTGGATTGGCAGTATCGGTAGAGAGTCGGACGCCATGCTTTCCAGCATAGTTACGTCCCTTTACGATCTGAGTTCAAATCCCGGCGAGGTTGACTTTGCCTTTCATCCTTACGGGGTCGATAAAATAAAGTACCAGTAATGCACTGGTATTTGCTGGCCTTGTGCCTAAAGTAGAAACAATTATTTCTTTTACAGAAGCCCAGTGATAGTATGTTAGGATTTAAAACAGCAAAAGACACCACCCATAATTTATTTGTGGTCAAACCCAGACACTGCCACATATAATGCAGAGAAGCTAGCTAGATAAATACCAGGACTTGAACAACCATTTTCTTTTCTTGCCAGTCACTGTCAGGACCTCTGGAGTCCTTGGTCCCCTGAACTGCTGTTTTCCTCAGCAAAATTGGAAGGAATATATCTCGGTTTAGGAAGAAGTGCCATGAGGTAGAGTAGCAATTTAATTTTTTTTTTACATGCACACATTATATAATCCAATTAAAATTTATTTTATAAAATGAATCCTCTATTTTTGAAAGACAATTTGTAAAGTTTCATTTATACTGGAAATATATACAATGCTGAAAACACCTGAATTTTTAGCAATATTTTCAGCTAGTATGGGGATGGAATTTGATCAAAAGACTTTTTCATCAGAATATTTTTAACATTGTACATAAGAATTTTCATCATTGGTCAAATCTTTGCAGTTGATTAACTTTAATCCACTTGTATCATTAACCCTTTAGTATTTAAACTGGCTGTATCCGGCCAGAATTCTCTCGCCTCCTTCTGTTCAAACCGGCTGTAACTGGCCACTCATACTGATGTTAAAGCATTATTCTCAAAATAAATAATATCAAAATCTCATAGATTCAATATTATGTGAGATAATTATGTAAGATAAAGCCTTTACTGTGAAAATATAATAGTAAATATAGAGTAATGTAAATGCTAAATGGTTGGTTAATTAAACTCACCCAATTTACTCTAAAGTCTCCATACAGCAAGTATCCTTGATAAGTTAATTACATCAAACCCAGAGCTTGACTGGTACTATATTTTATCAACCCTAGAAAGATGAAAAATAAAGTTAATCTAGACGAGGTTTAAAATTCCATAGCTAAATACCGCAAAACATTTAGTCTAATGCTCTAACAATTCTGCCAATATACTCTCATTCAGATAATGACTTGTTCTCATTACTAAGGGTGTAGTTTTATCTAATAAAAATTCTTGGCTTATTGCATCAAACATACTAGTATCCACTTTACTCATACTAGTAAAGTTAAATGCCTCATTTAAGGACCAGTTAATGCCTATATTGTATTATAATATGAAATGATCATTGAATGGTAGCAAGAATCTCACAAAAGAATTTGATGGGGCTTAAATATGATTCTTTCCTATTTGCTAATCTTAGTTTTACTACTACTACTACTACTACTACTACTACTACTACTACTACTACTACTACTACATAGTGTACTGGGATAACTTTATCATGATTCCAGCACAACCCCTTTATAGGGTGGGCTGGTGTTATTTTGTTATAGCACCAGCACTAGCACCTTGCAGTGTGAACTTGGTGCTTTTTATTTGGCAGTATCGGTAGAGGGTCGGACACCATGCTTTCCAGCATAGTTACGTCCCTGAGTTCAAATTCCACCGAGGTTAACTTTGCCTTTCATCCTTACGGAATCGATAAAATAAAGTACCAGTAATGTACTGGTTAATTGCTGGCCTTGTACCAAAAGTAGAAACAATTATTGTGGCACCAGCACTAACACTTTACAGAGTGGGCTGGGTAGGAGTCATACCACTGTAGATGAAGATCAGGTCATGGGGGAGGGCTTGAAGAGAGTGAGTCATGTCTGGTAATATATTGTTAAGCATGTCTGGCTTTTTATGTTGGTATGTATGGGACAAGGGACAAAGGACATAAATCAGAGATATAGGCGAAAATAGTTAGCACTTCCTTCTATGGTGACATGAGTTGAACAAAGTGGGTGAATTTGGGATGTGGGGGTGGGAGAGGGAAACACAATATACTTCAAAATAACAAAAACATAAATGGGAAGAGAAGTTTAAAAGAGAAGTTTAAATCGCACATATGATATAAATATGGAAGTACTGCTGAATGAAGTCATCTTATTCTATATATATCAACACATACTAGCGAAATATTCATTGTCTTTATTTAAAAAGAAAAAAAATATAAGAGATAAATGAAAAGAGAGTCATATTTCATTGAGAGTTAGTTTGGTATTTTATTTTCACTAACAGTTTCTTTAGATTCTTGTTCTGAGAATTATAAACAAGAATTATAAACAACAACTTATACTTAGCCTTTGTTGACCTAGAGAAGGCCTTTGATAGGGTACCCCGATCTGTCATCTGGTGGTCCCTAAGGAAGCTGGGTGTTGAGGAATGGCTTGTGAGGACAGTGCAAACTTTGTACAGAGGTACTCTCAGTAAAGTCAGGGTAGGAATGGAGTTTAGTGAGGAATTCCAGATACAAGTAGGAGTACATCAGGGTTCGGTCCTCAGCCCGCTCTTGTTCATTATAGTCCTCCAAGCCATAACAGAGGAGTTTAAGACTGGCTGTCCATAGGAACTTCTCTATGCTGACGATCTGGCTCTTATGGCAGAATCAGTAGAGGAGCTAGAGAATAAATTCCGGCTATGGAAACAGCAGTTGGAAGCAAGAGGACTGAGAGTAAATCTAGCTAAGACAAAAGTGTTGATGAGTAGAAAAGAGGACAAAACCCTGATTCCGTCAGGGAAATGGCCATGTTCTATATGCAGAAAAGGAACTGGCATAAATTCTATAAAATGCACACAATGCAGGTCCTGGGTACACAAGAGATGTAGCGGGATAGCAGGCAAACTAACAGGTAGGGAGAAAAATATGTATGCAGTAGATGTACAGGGAAATTAGACAGTAGAAGTCGCACTGATAGACACATTTTTCAAATGCGAGAGGGCGCTATAGAAGTGGTGGATAGCTTCCGGTACCTAGGAGATCAGATTAGCATGGGAGGAGGGTGTTCCGAGGCCATAGTATCTAGAATAAGGACGGGTTGGAAGAAGTTTAGGGAGCTGCTTCCTCTGTTGACGAAGAAGGGTTTCTCCCTGCGTACGAAAGGCCGGTTGTATGATGCCTGTGTGAGGAGCGCGATGCTGCATGGTAGTGAGACATGGGCAGCAACCGCAGAGGATATGCGACGGCTGGAGAGAAATGAGGCAAGCATGCTCCGTTGGATGTGCAGTGTAAATGTGCGTGAACGACCCAGCATAAATGTGTTGAGAGAGAAACTGTGTCTGAGAGGGATAGAATGTAGTGTACGGGAGAGGAGACTGAGGTGGTATGGACATGTGATGCGCATGGAGGATGACCGATGGGTGAAGAAGTGCCAGGAAATGCCAGTTGAGGGAAGACGTGGTAGAGGTAGACCACGAAAAACATGGGCGGAGGTGGTGAGAACAGACCTCAGATCATTGAAGCTCACGGTGGAGATGACGAGGGACCGTGACGAGTGGAGAGATGCTGTGCTGAATAAGACCCGTCCCACCCTTGCAAGCAGGGAAAAGCGGACGTAAAATGATGATGATGATGATGATGATGATGAATATTAATGTATAAAAACGAAATAAGAATTTCTAACCAAACCACCTGAAACCACTTTGGTTTTATAATACAAAACTGCATATTTTAAAATGTTTATCTTTATAGTAAAACCTTTCATCATAATTTTATTTCAGAAATTTTTGTTTTGCAATTTTCTAAATATCAGCTTACTAATGAAAAATTTAGTTATTTTATTAAATTCGTCCAAATATTTGATTAGTTTCAAAATTAACTGAAACACAAAAGCAGTGTAGAAATACAGTAACAATATGGTTAACACAAGGAAATAAAGGAATTACTCACTTTTCAGTGTTCAACATTTTTTTCTTTTTTCATTATTAGAGGTTAACTTTGCCTTTCATCTTTATGGGGTCGATAAAATAAAGTACCAGTAATGCACTGGGATAATTGCTGGCCTTGTGCCAAAAGTAGAAACAATTATTAGAAGTATAAAAAGGCTGTGGATTGACAGAATCCTTAGAGTGTCGGAAAAATGCTACAAAACATTTTTTCAGGCTCTTTACATTCTGAGTTCAAAACCTACCAAGGTCAACTTTGCTTTTTATCCTTCTGAGGTTAATAAAATGAAGTATCAGTCAAGTACCAGGGCCAATTTAATCAACTTTCTCCAGCCCCACAATGCTAGCCTTGTGCCTTATAGCTTTTGAGAGAATTGGAGAGCCAAGAATGCAAGCAGCCTCTTTGGGTGTTAGCTGAGCCCCAGACAAGATGGGATGGGTGCTAAGTATGGCATTATGGAATTTGGTCTCTATGTAGCTAATGTTTATACCCTCGGACTTCACGACAATACCAATACATCTGAAACAAGCAACAAATTTCAAAGGCACAACACAGCCGAAGTCTTGACAGACAGTAACAACAACATCGTCCCCATAATAATAATGATTTCTTTATTGGCCACTAGGCCCTACATATAGGAGACAATACAAAAAGGCAGGGACAAGAGGGGTTTACAATAAAAATCCCCCAATAGTGGAGAGAACCACCTAGGGGCAACTCAGGTACCCCACCAATACTGAACCACCTGACACTTCGAGGGCACCCGGGAAGGGCAATGGTGGCAGTAATAATAATAATTATTATTATTTCTTTTTATTTGCCACAAGGGCCAACAAAAGGGGGACAATACAATAGACACGGACAGTGGGGGTTTACACTGAAATTGAGTAGAAAGAAATTAACAAACAACTAATGAACAAAAGAATTACAACAATAAAAATTCCCTAGTAGAGGGAGGACTACCCAGGAGTGACTTAGAAACCCCACAAATCCTAAACCACTTGACACTCAAAGAGCACCCTAGGTGGGCACCCCTCTTTAAATCAATCAGCTTACAGGCACATATTCAGAGTAGGTCCTTTCATGTGGGCCATTCTTGCAATATTCACCCATCTTTTAGCAATCACAAAAGGGTTTACAAAAAGTACATTAAGGACAGCCCAGGATGATATAAATATGGGTTTCTGTGTGTATAAAAACAAAAAACAAAGGATGAAACAAAAAAAATGAAACAAACGAAAATCCCCCAATAGAGAGAAGACTTCCGAGGGTCACTCATGGAGAAAGCCCACAAAAGCCACGGTGACCCTGACCACCAGGGCAAGTGCCCTCTCCCATTTTTCCACCTTCAATCTACAGGTGCATACTCAGAGCAGGCCTATTCACTTGGGCCATGCTTACCTCTCTCACTCATCTTTCAACAAGCTACTGGAAATGAAGCTCTTCCCTCTCCACCTTGATTTTCCTCTTCAAATGAAATTTGAAAAAGTTAATCAGGGCTTCGCCAAAGAGGTAAGTGCTTGTTTTCAGCCTTTTCAAATCTGTCCACCTCAAGAAACCGAACCATGCAAAGGAGATGACACAAAATCAAGTTGACTGGCATAATATCATAATACAAAAGAGCTGCCCTTATGTACAATCACTGTAATACAAATAGTAAATGGAAGCTACAGTGTTGGTGATGGAACAGAGATAGTATAGATTTTGAGAGGATACTTTAATCAAGATGAGCATGTAACAACCTTTCTATTTCTAGTGTCACAATAGAATACACCCTGTCAAGTGATAGTGGTAATGCTGTGAAAAAATGCACCCAGTAAACCCAGTACAATCTGTAAGACATCCAGCTATAGAGACTATGCCAAATATTGAACATATGAGCAGGATGGGTCAATCTGACCCACCTGGTCTCAGACCATGACAACCTGTCCAACCCATGCCAGCGTGAAATGTGGGTGCAAAATGATGGTCTTCTTTTTGCATATGAGTTGGTCTCAGGTTGTTGTCTTTTGCCTGATCGAGATCAGAGATCAGTTTCAGGGCCCACCACAAGGAGATTGACAAATTTTAGCCCAAAATGATGATAATAATAATAATAATAATGAAATTATTCTGTACAGTGCACTACAACTCATCAAAGGTGCATGTATAGTACATAGAATAATAAAGTGTCAGGAAAATGAACAGTGTATGAGTCATGATATAATAACAATAACAATAATGAAATATTGTGTACAGTGCCCAGGTGCACCACAACTCATCAAAAAAGTGCATGTACAGTACATAGGGCAATGCACAAACATCAGCAAAATGAACAGTGCACGAGTCATGATACACACATGTGTGCATGTGTATGGAAGGGGTACATCAGGTGTAGTTTTGGCGTATTTCGGGAAGCATGAGTGTCTTAAAGGATGCAGTGTCTCGGCAGCTAACAATTGACGCAGGCAGTTTGTTCCATGCTTCAGCAACTCTGAGCGTGAAAAAATATCTACGAAAGTCATGGGAGCTGTGCTGTTTTCTGATCTTGTAGGCATGTCCACGTGTGTTAGACACATGGAGATCAAAGAGGCGCTCAGGGTTGCAATTGGCGAGATGGTTAAAAACTTTGTGGGTATTCACCAAGTCCATTGCCAGACGTCGGAGCTTCAATGAATCCATGCCCAGGGAAGCAAGGCGTTCAGAGTATGGTAGGTGTCTGATGGAGGGTATGCGCTTGGTTGCACGTCTCTGAACAGTTTCCAGGAGGTCAATGTTCTGAGCAAGATAGGGGTTCCAGACTGATGATGCGAATTCCAAGTGTGGTCGCACCATAGCTGTATACAGTTTTAAATAGATGGCTGGAGAGCGGCTAACAAAGGTCTTGCTGAGTGATGCCAAGACACCCTCGGCCTTCTTGACAATCTTAGAGACATGCTTTGTCCAATGCAAATCGTTGCTGACAGTAATGCCCAGGTCACGTTCACAAGAGGACTTTTTGATATCAGTGTTGTGGAGGGAGTATGTGAACGCTGGATTTTTCCTTCCAAAATGCATGGTGGTACACTTGTCCACAGCCAGCTTCAGTTGCCAGTCTGTGATCCATTGCTGCATTGTGTCCAGGTCTGATTGTAGGAAAGAGTTGTAAATTTCAGGATCAGTCCTTTTGATTTCAAGGTACAGCTTGATGTCATCTGCATATTTTAGTACCGTGGCATTCTGTAAGTTGGCATCTATGTCATTAATATATGCCACAAACAAAAGAGAACCAAGAACAGATCCCTGTGGTACACCAAATGACATCTCATATGGTGAAGAATGCTGACCTAGAACCGTGACTACTTCTTTTCGGCTGAGAATGAAGGATTTCAACCAGTCGAAAAGATCATCCCTCACACCCATTGCAGAGAGTTTTGCCATAAGTCTTTTGTGTGGCACAGAATTAAAAGCCTTAGCAAAGTCAAGGTAAACAACATCCACCCATGAGCCGCTGTCGGTGATCCGGGTGATGTCCTCAAGGAACTCGATAAGCTGATCACAGCAGCTGGAGTTAGGGATGATGATGATGATGATGATGAAGCTTAGCTCATGACCTAGCTTTAGCTTTTCCAATTCACATATGTTGTTATTTGTCCTTCGAAAAATTATAAAGTTATGCAGTCACTCTGTTATCAATAATATTTGAAGCCAGCTTTCAATCAGTTTAAGAATCAATATTTTTAGTAAGGGCAGTGAATTGACACTATCGGTGGAGCATCGGACAACATGCTTTATGGCATAGAGTTACAGCCCTTTACGATCTGAGTTCAAATCCTGCCAAGGTTAACTTTGCCCTTCATCCTTATGGGGTTGATAAAATAAAGTACCGGTAATGAACTGGGGTCAATTTCCCTTTCCCAAAAATTGTTGGCCTTGTGCCTAAATCAGAAACCAATATTTTTAGTAAAAAGTAATAATTGTGTCAAGGAAATCCTTTTATCAAGTCATCTTTCTGTGTCAATTGATATGCTCTAACTAAAAACATTAACAATGAGGTCACGAGTTAAGCAACCTATTATTACACAATATTGTTTCAATTTTGCTTAGTTTACTTGATAAGTTTAGAAAGCGATTAATATTTACTGGGGTGATGATAAGCACCTAGACAAGATAACCCTCTTCCAGTTTGAAGGAGGTAAATCTCTAATCTGAGGTACCATGTGCTGCAACACGTTCTCTGCCTCAAGCCTTGTTATTTCGGTTACAAACCCAGACACTGCCACCCTTAATGTGGAGGAAAGGAAGATGGCCAAAAACTGGGAGTTGATTGATCTCTTCTTTTTTTGTGCGAGTCACCATCATGACCTCTGGTGTCTTTGGTTTCAAAACTGCTGTTTTCTTCCCCTAAATCAGGAGGAGTGAGGAGTGCATCCCACCTAAGGAAGTAGCCTCGTGACATGGAATAGCTGATGCAGCAGGTGATGCTGGTTGTTCTCTGTGGCAATGCATTCGCAATTTTGTCCATGGGGTACAGTTGAGATATACCACCTAGACTGGGGTGTGAGTCTGTCACTTCCTCCTGTTGAAATATACCACCTAGACAGGGGTGTAGAGTCTGTCACTCCCTCCTGTTGAGATATACCACCTAGACTGGGGAGTAGAGTCTGTCACTCCCTCCTGTTGAAATATACCACCTAGACAGGGGTGTAGAGTCTGTCACTCCCTCCTGTTGAGATATACCACCTAGACTGAGGAGTAGAGTCTGTCACTCCCTCCTGTTGAGATATACCACCTAGACTGGGGAGTAGAGTCTGTCACTCCCTCCTGTTGAGATATACCACCTAGACTGAGGAGTAGAGTCTGTCACTCCCTCCTGTTGAGATATACCACCTAGACTGAGGAGTAGAGTCTGTCACTCCCTCCTGTTGAGATATACCACCTAGACTGAGGAGTAGAGTCTGTCACTCCCTCCTGTTGAGATATACCACCTAGACTGAGGAGTAGAGTCTGTCACTCCCTCCTGTTGAGATATACCACCTAGACTGAGGAGTAGAGTCTGTCACTCCCTCCTGTTGAGATATACCACCTAGACTGGGGAGTAGAGTCTGTCACTCCCTCCTGTTGAGATATACCACCTAGACTGGGGAGTAGAGTCTGTCACTCCCTCCTGTTGAGATATACCACCTAGACTGAGGAGTAGAGTCTGTCACTCCCTCCTGTTGAGATATACCACCTAGACTGAGGTGTAAAGTCTGCCACTGCCTTCTCTCTTTTCCTCACTCTTGCTATTTAATTTTTTTCTCTTTCTTTTTCATTGTATTTTTTTTTTACATGTAAACATTACATAATTCAATTGTTGTTCCATAAATGCTTTCAAGAAGTAGAGTTTAGTAAACAGATCACAATGTTTATAAACAATATTCTCTTTTTCTGACCACATGGCTACATAACACACTTGAGAGTAATGTAGATATATTAGCTACTTGAAGTTATATTGACTTCTGTGTCTCAAGGTTCAACTCTCATGGAGGGAGTGGGGGAAAAAACAACAAAGAAGCTCCATTACAATCACTTAGCCAGTTTAGTGTTATATCAAAATTCTCTTAACTGTTGCTATGTTTTAAATATTAACCTCTTTGATACCAAAACCATCTAAAACACTCCCGATTTTACAATACAAACATTTATTTTAAAGTGTTTATAATTATCTAAAAACCTCCCATCATAATTTTATGTAGGAATATTGTTAAGTTAAAGTTATGTTCCAAATATTACTATACCCCATCCAAATTTTTGATTATTTTCAAGATAATTTGAAAACTATAAGTAGTGTCTTTCACTAGAAATATGGTAATGAAAAAGTTAAACATTATGATAACGTATGGATTGGCAGTATCAGCAGAACGTCGGACACTCTGCTTCGCACCATAGAGTTACGGCCCTTTACAATCTGAATTCAAATCCCGCTGAGGTTAACTTTGCCTTTCATCCTTACAGGGTCGATAAAATAAAGTACCAGTAATGCACTGGAATAATTGCTGGCCTTGTGTCAAAAGTAGAAACAATTATTCAAGATACAGGTTGCAAATATGAATGTTTCATAATGTAGTGGAAAAGATGGTGTAATACTGGTTTAAATGGTTAGTAGGCCTAACAAATTGTAATGCCTGATCAGAGAATCATTAAAGCATTTGATAGAATGTCTGGTGATATTTGTTCTGACTCTCTGAACACTGAGTTCAAATCCTACTATGGCTAACTTTGCCTTTCATGCTCCCAAAGTTGATAAATAAAATACCAATTAAGTGGTTTCTTTTCTTTTTCACTTTCTCAGAATCATTAGGAACCATTTTTCAATCTGATGGTGCAATGCTAGAAAGAAAGAAGGTCTGACATGTTTCCTGACTTATCCTCATTTCCTAATACTTGGTTTAATAACATTCTTGTCAAGCTGCTCGCCATCTACATAATACTTGGTTTAATAACATTCTTGTCAAGCTACTCCCCATCTACATAATACTTGGTTTAATAACATTCTTGTCAAGCTACTCCCCATCTACATAATACTTGGTTTAATAACATTCTTGTCAAGCTACTCCCCATCTACACTCTTCCACTGGTATTTCCAATGTTCATTAGATGGTACAAATGGAAACATTTTTCCAGGTGACGCTTTCCAATAGATATTACAAGAGTCCGAACTCATAGAAGGCTATCTTATAAAATGGCACATAATACAATTTAGACACAAGTCCAACAATTTCGGGATGAGGAAAGTTGATTATATCGATCTGATCACTTGACTGGTACTTTATGGTACTTTTCAGGGCTTCCATGACAGGTGAAAGAGAGAGAGGAAGGTATCCCCAAACTTGTGCCCTAGCCTGAATACTTGCAACAGGGTGAACTCTATAAAGGCACCGAAGGACTTTTAAACCGGCAGATTACGCCTGCGACCAAATGAGCCACAGCGGGGTTTGAACTAAAATGGCTAAATTCCAGAACAAATACCTCTAGGCATTCTGTCTGACGTTTTAACGATTCTGCCAATACATGCTCAAGATTCTTACTTTATTTATTGACCTCGATGGGTTTTTCAACTCAAAACGGAAATACAAATACTGCAATGACATTTTATCCGACTCTCTACCAATTTTGAAAATCCACTACCTTCTGAAAAATAAATAAATAAATAAATAAATAAATAAAATAAAATAAAATCTAAACCCAACGGCAAGTTCTTTGACATAAGGGAGATAATCCACAGATTAATACAATGTACGGAAATTGATGTGAAAACATATAAAGGGAGGTAACTTCAATGTTGACTTTCGCTAATTTACATCGGAATTGTTAAAGCGTCGGACAAAATGCTTTGCAGCATTTGGTAAGGATTCATTCATTTCTGAGTTCAAATCCCGTCACGGTCAAAATTGTTGACCTTTGTGCCAGTGTTAGAAAGAATCATCGTCATCATCATCATCGCCATCAGCATATTATTGTTATAATTTGGCAGTATTGGTAGTTGTCTCACTAAGAAGAGGGAACGTGTGGTGCTCCTACTTCTTTATCCAATTATTTCTGAGAGGGGTGTGAGGGCAGAGTCCTCAAACACTTCTTCCAGCGGGTCCTGTCAGAAGCAATCGTTTCTAACTGATCTGGATGGATCCCCAAGCGAGACCAGCCAAGCTTATGAATGTTATCCAACCATCTTGCTCGGCGTCTATCTCTTTGTTGGGTCTCCCACCTGTTTGTTTTGCCTGTAAAATCTGTCCAGCAATTCTTTCCTGAGACATTCTAACCACATGCCCATAGTCTCGGAGTTGTGATCTCTCAATTCGGAGAAGTAGCAGCTCTACCTAGAGTGACTCTCTGATTTCCGAGCTATATACTTTATTGAGTAACGTTGCTCCAAAGACCCTTTGGAGGAATCCCATTTCGGCCGCTTGTATTCGCAATCGTATTCTTTCGGTCATTACCCAAGATTCATGACCATAGGTAAGGGTTTGCACAAATACCAAATTGAAGATAGCTAATTTGGCTTTTACGTCAACCTCCCTTCTTCTGATTACTGAATGCAGAAACTGGCACATTAATGCACCAGCTCCTGTAATTCTTGCCTTTCGTCACTCGTGAACACAGGCCCAAGATACTTGAACTCTACCTGCTTCAGTGGAATTCATTCACTTGTAGAGTGCATTGCGCAGGCTTCCTTGAGAGGACGAGTGTCCCAGTTTTCGCAGCACTGATTTTGATTCCAGCCATGCAGCACTCAGCATCAAAACTATTAAGTGCAAGTCGAAGTTCATCTGCTGTTGAGTTAAGTAACACTATGTTGTCTGCAAATTCACGGTAATTGGTTTTACACCCGCCAGGTGTTCCTCCCTTAATCAAAACTGCATCTCATTTACTTTGACTCTTTTCCTTCTGTCTGCTGGAGCCACGGGGTAGCCAGTGCGTAGGCCCTCATTTGTTCATAATAATGAGAGATAGGGAGAGCAAGAGAGATAGGGAGAGCAAGCGAGATAGAGGCGGTGACAATGGGAGTTTGGTTCCCCTGTGTTGGACCTGGTGTACATGTGTGTGAGTCTCTAGCTTGTGTAGTGACCCCCAAGTGTGTTGTGTTGGAGGCGGGAAGAGTTTTTTTTATTTTCATATACTTGGTTCATCAGTTTTATGCCCCAGTTGTTGTTCCTTTCTAGAGCCTCTCCTTTTCCTATGTAATAGTAAATGATTATATGCTATGCCAGTCACTGATTATGACTCCATCATGTATTACCTGATTGATTATGTAGTCTGACTCCTACTTCTCCAGAATATTTCAGCATCTCAGTGACTATCTCTGACAGGCCAACAGCTTTACCATTGTATAATTTCCTTGATTATGTCTTTGGTCTATGTAGACCTGTCCAACCCTTGCTAGCAGGGAAAGCAACAGCAGACGGCAACGGCGACGACAAAGATGATAAGAGATGTAGTGGGATAGTAGGCAAATTAACAGAAAAGGTAGACGTTGTGGCAGATAGTATTTATACCTAAGTAATGTAATAATTAATAATTTTAGTAAATCCCTCAAAATTCTTAGTTAGTTAATCGAAATAGAGTGTATTTCATTAGAAATATGGCCATGAAAGGTTTAAGATTGTAGATTTAATTTAAAATAAACATGTTGGGGTTGAATGGAAAAGATATTGAACCGTTGACATATATTGAAGAACTTTTAATATTTCTAGGAAAAGCACAAATCCTACAAAAGAGATTACCTAAACTCAGTCATATCATTATATTTTAATTTTTCTATTGAAATTTCTTATATAGCTTGGTATAGACCTTTATTTAGAGTATTCTGAAAAGACTGGCTCCATTTAGTTAAAGCAAAGACAGACATGAAGATAAATAAACCGCTTTACTGTGATTTGGCATTTTAGTCTGGTACTCTGCCAATTCCTGCCAGTTCACTATCCTCTATTTACAATTCTTTTAGGCACCATTGTAAAAAAATTAAATGTGTTACCACATTTCTAATGAAAGACTGCCTACAATTTTCAAATAATAAAAAAAAAATAATCAAGAATTTGGAAGGATTTAGAAAAATAACAGATTTTTGCTTTCATGTTGTTATAAAAGGGTCTTTGTAAAACAACAGAACATTTTAGATTCTTTTTTTTCTTTCCTTTTTTTTTGTTTTTTTACTATTTTACATCAATTTTTCTATGTTGATGTGTTAACATGGATTTTGGAAGGCTTATTTCTTAAAACAACTGGATACACTTTCTACTGTATATGATACAATTCGTTTTCTGATGAAGTGTATTACCAAAGGAAATGTGTATATGTATGTATGTATATATGTCAGGTCACCAGTTGGTGCTACTGGTAACATGTATTCCAGTACAACCTGTCCCATGGTCGGGTCATTGGCGACTAAACTGGCAACCCCACCAAGGTTTCTTGGTGAGGAGGGTGACTTTGGACATCCTGCAGGACTAAAAACAAAACCTGTCAAAGGAGCTCTTAAGAGTCAATGGCCATCCAAAATCACCGGGAGAGATGACCCCTTAGCCTTTGTCAAGGCAGAATTCTTTGGGAAGGAAAACTCTGATATAACACCTGCAACTCTGATGGTATCCAATGATATTGATTTGTTCTTTTTGGTAAATATCATCTTGGTTAAGAGAGTGGGATTGGCTTTGTGCAGTGCCTTTGCTCACTATAAAAGCTTCACGGCACAGGCATTGCTTTATATCTGGAGATCTCTCTGCACTTGTCGTCACACGGTACCATGGGCCCAGCACTCTGTGTCAATAATTGTTACAAGTGTAGTGTTTGAACCAGAGTTTTCAAGTCGCTGGCTGGACTAAAAAGTCACACTCGTTCAGCGCATCGGTAGGGGTTCTCCTACATGGATATAAAGTAGTGGCTGTACTCGAAAACGAGTTGGCAGCCACCATATATATATATATATATATGTTCTTTTTTCCACGATTGCATGGGTTGGGTGGGTCCTCCTCAGCACAGCATCTCTCCACGTTCCTTCGTCATCTCTTCTGTGAGTCTCAGCAATTTGAGGTCAAGTTTCAGCACCTCAGCCCAGGTCTTTTTTAGTATACCTCTCTCTGGGTTTTTATATTTAACTACTATCATAGTCGAGTGCCAATTATCTCCCTTTAACTGACACACTCGGATATAATTTACATTATTCTCTCTCCCACTTGTCCAACATCTACCACTCTCAATACTTATAGCTGTTGATATCCATCACTCACTCTTTCAACTTTCTACCAACAGTCAGTACGTAACTACGAATGTCCTCTCTGCCCCCTATAATACTATCAATTTTTACCCCACTTCACACACAGCTCTTTTAGTCTCTTGGTCATCCCTCTCGTTCTATTTTCACTGTCAGTTACATTTGCCTTGAAAGGGCAGAGATGACATGGATATATGTGTGTGTGTGATATAGATCCTTACAGATGAGCTGGGAAGCATCATCAGTGAACTAACTTGAGGTTATTCCTGCCTTTCAACATCGTACACCCTTGCCCAAACGACCCAACCAGGGTTAATGATGTGCTGAATTATGTCCTAGCAGCAATCTCCCACAGATCAACCCTTTTAATCCAAAGCCACCCAATAGCTTTCTCTGTTGCTTCACTCATGGACTGAATGACTCTCCTCTTTGCTGCTCACTTAAAACCTAATTGGCTAAGGACTTTGTAGAGTGAAATCCTTGCAAAGCCTCCAAAGCCCACCCCAAATGCTTCACAGTGCATCTTCCAGCTTCTATTCTGGCACATCCCCACCATGTAGACATATATAGATATATTTAATATAGAAATTACTTCAACAGGACTAAAACTGTTTCATTGGAAGGAAATCATCAGGAAGCCCGGCTTTCCTGATGATTTCCTTTGAATGAAACAGTTCTAGTCCTGTAGAAGCCATTTCTATATTAAATATTTATACTCTGCTATGTATTGAGTACCTTACTTACTATGGTTACCCCGGATTGAACCCGGGACGCACACACACACACATATATATATATAATAAGAAGAACAAAGTGGAGGTGTTACATAGGAGATTTATTGCTCAATCCTGGTTACAAATGTTTCCCAAGCAGCCAGCTCATGATCTGGGTTGGCACCCAGACCAGACTCCAAGTCTGCCTGATCCTCAGATCAGTATTAATCAGGGATTTGATGTGATTTTTGTTGTGTTAACACTGGTCTGAGGATCAGGCACACTTGGAGTCTGGTCTGGGGTGCCAACCCAGATCATGAGCAGGCTGATTGGGAAACATTTGTAACCAAAATTGAACAATAAATCTCTTATGTAACACCTCCACTTTGTTCTTATTGTATACACACTGCTCTGCATCGAGTGCTGACCTCGGTTCTCTCACCAGTTTTCTTCGGACTTACAGAACTTTCAGCATATATATATATATAACAGTATATATATAGAAATACACAGAGACACCACCATGGGCTGTATAACATGCATGTTTTCTCTTTTCAGCATGTGAGTTTTTTAGTTATCTAATATACTTTTAGGAGTGTAGACCCTACTGTGGTCCACCTGCCGACGAGCCCTCTACAATATAGTATCTACACTTTTTCTAGCGAAACATGCTATAGGTAGAGCATGTCCAAGTGTAATAGTTATTATTGGATTAGTACATTTATTCTTTTAATTGATCTGTATTCTCCTTTCCTTTCGTAGACAATATATTTTTCACTCAGGTGGTTCGCTATCCCCTATGATTAAACACATACCTCTTTGTGTATTTATCTCTATATACTGTTTTATAAAGATACTGGAATCTATTCCTTGAGCTCATTAAATTATAGGGGATTAATGTGAGTCTACAACTCGGTTTTTTTAATTTGATATATCATCATCATCATCATTTTACGTCCGCTTTTTCCCTGCTTGCAAGGGTGGGACGGGAACTGATTCTGGCTTGATTTCTACAGCTCGATGCCCTTCCTAACACCAACCTCATTTACAGTGAGTGCTGGGTGCTTTTTTGCTGTGGCACCTCCACGACCACTTTGCAGTGGAATGACATGGACCCCAGTCCCTATCATCTCATTTCTACAGCCGAGTAAACTGGAGCAATGTGAAATAAAGTGTCTTGCTCAAGGAAACAACACATCACCCGGTCTGAGAATTGAACACACAACCTTTCGATTGCAAGGCCAATGCTCTAACCACTAAGCCATATATATATATATATACACACACACACATATATATATATATATATATATAATATCTGCAACCATATTCAGTGAGAAACAATGAAGACAACTGTATTCTCATATTTACTATATAGACTAACTTTCATTTTATCATCTTGCTTCATTATATATTTTAGTAAATATTTTTGAAGTGGGAAGAGCTACAGTCAAATCTTCCCCAATGTATAACTACTATCTTGTGAAAGATAGTAGTTATACATTTAGACAATAACATTCTAGATATGCACTACTGGCAAGATTGTCAGTGATGATAGGTTTTCTCAATCAGGGCTCACCTGGAAGTAAACAACTTTATTTTTATTTTTTGTGATCTCATTTTGTTATATTTTGAATTATCTTTTCTTTCTATTTTACATTAATTATGTTCTTCCACTTACAATTCAGGAGAGAGAGAGAGATAGATATATAGATAGAGAGGGGGGGGGGGGTGCAGTTAGCTTATACACATTTTCTCTTAGTGAAAAGTTTCTCTTCGTGGCATACAAACATTTTAATTTTTGCCTTTTATCGAATAGGTTTTTTTCTGATCTAGACAGTCACTAGTGTAAACATATTTATTTAAACTACTGCCCTAACTTTGGGTATTATAGTCAACTTTTCTTTCTCTGTACCCTCCAACTGTCACCGGATGCCTGTCGTATTCGAAATGGTGTGACTAAATACAGTTGCGGTTGGTAGTGGTGGTGGTGGTGTTGGGCTGACTTGTAGTCAAGGCTATACAATATTCCAAAGGGCCCCAAATAAGTTTTTGGCTACCATAAATAATTGTTTCTACTTTTGGCACAAGGCCAGCAATTATCCCAGTGCGTGACTGGTACTTTATTTTATCAACCCCGTAAGAATGAAAGGCAAAGCTAACCTCGGCGGGATTTGAACTCTTATCATAAAGGGCCGTAAACCTATGCTGCAAGGCATGCCGTCTGACACTCTACTGATACTGCCAATCCACCGCCCTTAAATGATATGGGGTCTCATGCAAGTTTAACCAACCAAGACGAGGACACTGGTCTGAATAAATCAATATATAATAATAATTATTCCTATCAGAAATTCAGGCAAAGATTTCCAGCGATTATATATATATATATATATATATATATCAATGATATTAAATAAATGGAAACTATATTTATAAAACCATATTTATTCTATTATATATATTTCAAGGGTACGAAAACTTTGGTACGCTCTCATCAGATAAAATACAAAGTTTGTTTTATAAATATTGACATATCCGGGAAGGAGATCTTAACGGTTCAAGTTTTTCCTGGATAGTAAAGGAAAGAGAATAAAGAAAGGAAAAATCAAATATTTCAAATTATTAAGATGAATATGCAAATGAGGTTGAGGTATAGGGCTGAAAAAAAACGTTATTTTTAGACGCTAGGTAGATTTAAATAATTATTAGGATATATGTATGTATGTATAGGAAGAAGAAAGAGAAGTTTGTATTTACGTGAATTTAAAAAGAATCAACAGTTTGTAGGAATGGTGGCAGATTGCCGCAGGAGAATGTATCGCTGCATGTGGCATCCCAGATGAGGAGTTTGCCACCGCGGAATGGGAAGATAGTCATGCCATCTGGGCTTTTGCCGGTTCGATGTGGGAGGGGAAAGATGCAGCATCCAAGCCATGCTTTATGACCACGTTAAGAGCAGCATGGCGTGGAAGGCGGCCGGCACTGTAGCGACAAGATAGTGGGTGGAGGCTGAAAGTGTCTACGGTGGATCCGCAGCGATATTTGTGTGGCTCGCAGATCCGGGGGCCGAGCCTCAGGGAAACCCCGATTCACACGCTATCATTATCCAGCTGCATCATCATCATCATCATCATCATTTCATTTTACGTCCGCTTTTTCCCTGCTTGCAAGGGTGGGACGGGAACTGATTCTGGCTTGATTTCTACAGCTGTATGCCCTTCCTAACACCAACCTCATTTACAGTGAGTGCTGGGTGCTTTTTTGCCGTGACACCTCCATGACCACTTTGCAGTGGAATGATAGGGACCCCAGTCCCTATCATCTCATTTCTACAGCTGAGTAAACTGGAGAAATGTAAAATAAAGTGTCTTGCTCAAGGAAACAACACATCACCTGGTCTGAGAATTGAACTCACAACCTTTCGATTGCAAGGCCAATGCTCTAACCACTAAGCCATGTGCCTCCATACCTGTCAAAAATGAGGGTAAGGCATTGAGCCGGGCACCGTTGTGGGGTTGGGAGGCCGAGTGAAAACATGTGAGGCGGTGCTGGTCGAGCCGATGCGCTAGCCTGTCGGAGGTCATGTGGCATTGGATGGCATCCCATATGCTCTGGGGGGATTTGACGTCTACAGGGAGAAGAGGAGGAGGGACGTTTACTTGACGGAGTACGAGGCGGTTCCAAGTCTCAAAGATGGTCTCACATTGGCCATTCACAGTGGGTTCCAATGTGTTGTGGAGAACCCTGTTGATGAGGCCACGGCAGGAAGTCACCGCCGAAAGAAACGCCGGAAGAAAAGCCAGTGAGACCGGAGACCAAGGCCACTGTTTTTAACAGATAAGGTGGCCACCCAAATTCGTCAAACTTGACGTTGCATATCTGTCGAAGTCAGCGAGGAGAGATAGGATGCTGTAGCAAAATGTGTAGAGGAGCTTCGGCATGACGAAGTAGTTCCTCAACAGGATGGTCGTCAATCATGCCCAGTCTGTTCGTGAGGGGCGTGAGCTGTTGGAGCTTGGACCTGATAGGAGAGCGGATGACCAGCGGGAGAATCGGTGGCCCGAGGATGAAGACATCCTCTTTCGGGGTCACCTGCACCTGCCGGAGAATGGATCGCACGTCCGAGACGGAACTATATTACGATATGCACACACACACACATATATATATATGTATATATGTATAGAGAGAATGTATGTATATATATGTATGTATAGAGAGAATGTATATATATATATGTATGTATAGAGAGAATGTATATATATATATATATATATATATATATATATATATGCTGAGTGCAAGGAAACCTTTAATCCTGGAAGTACTCAATGCATGGGCAGATGCAGAATGGGTATAAAGATAGGTTAAATCCAACCACTGTGCCACGGTCGGCTTTTATCTTCCGTCTCTCCTCTCCCTCTCAATTATATATATATATATATATGTATATATATATATTGTATGTAAATATATTGTATGTATATATATATATATATATATATATATATATATATATATATATATATATATATAATTGTCTCTACTTTTGGCACAAGGCCAGCAATTACCAGTACATTACTGGTACTTTATTTTATCGATCCCGTAAGGATGAAAGGCAAAGTTAACCTCGGCGGGATTTGAACTCAGAATGGCAAGGGATGTAACTCTATGCTGCAAAGTATGGTGTCCGACCCTCTACCGATACTGTCAATCCACCGCCCATATGTGTATATATGTGTGTGTATATATATATATATATATATATAATAATAAAATGGCGTGCTGCGTGGTTGCAAATGGGTTACATATGAATAAATTTAGTCCTTCATCAGTGATCTTCCAGCCTTCATTGGTATTTCATCGCTTTAAAGACCATATACCTCTGGTTGGTGCGAGCAACGGCTAAAGAAAGTCGTTGGGACACGTAAATAGGGGGGGGGGGGGGCGAGCGAGGCAGTAAACAAACAAACAAAGATGGTAATGCAACGAAAAGTGAGGAAGAAGGAGTCAAGTCCCTGAAATCGATGAACATAAGTTCTGTGAAATCGTAGACGAGAGATAAAGACCATCCAACCTGGTTGAAATGTGAGCGAGGAAAGGATTTCGCACAGGTCAAACGGGAGGAAGTGATGGAGAGGGAGTAGCAGAGAGTGAGTGAGTAAGTGAAAGTGTGAGGAAGAGGCTAACTGAGAGAGTGACTGGCAGAGGGGGTAAAAAGAAAGTGAGAGATACAGAGAAATGAGAAGCAGTAAGAAAGAAACAGACGGGTCACAGCGGAGGAAAATATATAAATATATGAAAAAATGACGTGCTGCGTGGTTGCAAATGGGTTACATATGAATAAAATTAGTCCATCAGTATATATATATATAATGGTTTCTACTTTAGGCACAAGGCCAGCAATTATCCAGTACATTACTGGTACTTTATTTTATCGACCCCGTAAGGATGAAAGGCAAAGTTAACCTCGACGGGATTTGAACTCAGACCGTAAAGGGACGTAACTATGCTGGAAAGCATGGCGTCCGACTCTCTACCGATACTGCCAATTCACAATGGTTTCTTATATAGGCACAAGGCCAGCAATTTTGGGGGGAGGGGGAAGTCGATTAAATAGAACCCAGTGCGTGACTGCTACTTTATTTTATCGACCCCGTAAGGATGAAAGGCAAAGTTAACCTCGGCGGGATTTGAACTCAGATCGTAAAGGGACGTAACTACGCTGGAAAGCATGTTTGACCCTAATGGTTTCTTATAATATATATATATAATGATAATAATAATCATAGTGAGTAAAATCGAAGTTGCTACCGCGATTAGCATTTTTCGAAATTAATCTTCTGAGGAGTGCACAAAGTACTCAATGAGGTGATATCGATAAATTATAGCTCAGAGTAATAACAATACGTTAGGGGTGTGGCACAGTGAAAATTGCGACCGGAGAGATGTTGCCTCATTGCCACTGCAACAACGAAAATACAAACAGGTTATATATATATATATACAGGATATTCGTGGATAAAAAGCCAAGGAAACAATGTTTAATCTAGTACAAGAGGTCTTATTTAGTATGTATTAAAATTTCATACACTTAACATGTATGTGCGACATTAGGTTTCGGGCTCAGTTACGGGCACCATTGTATAATGGAAGAGTCGTTTTAAAAACTGCCCACAATGCTTTGAATTGATGTGTATGTATATTATTGATGTGTATGTATAATATGCACATGGCTTGTAAAGTGAGTTGTAAGTTATTTTAAAAGTTCTTAATGGATCTTGTTACAAACGAAAAAGGTCGTATATCGTAAACTGTTCCTATAAAAAGACAAAAAAAGAAACAAGGGAGATAATTCTCTCTGGGAAATTTTGGAGGGCTGCTTTCTCCTCTCGTGTGCATAATGAAGGTTGTATAGGTAGGTTTGAACAGAAATGTATATGTTACCTAGTGTGTAAGGTATTTTGTAAATCTTAAATCACTTCTAAAATCTTTCTTAAAAAAAATAAAACCTGAACAATAAGAGTTTAGATACTTATTTAGTGAGTATAATTCTTGTAAAAATCCTAAATTTTTCACTGAGCCCGAGTGACCATCTCTTAGTTCCATTTATGTATGGCTTGGAATTCTCGATCACCTTTCTTGGTATATCATATGGTACTCCCTTTTCTTTTAGCCGCCAGATTCTTTTTGCCCGTGCTGTGCTAGTTTTTTATACTGGGATGCCTGAATAAGGAGAGGTGCATGTAGAACTTTTATTTAAATCGGCCCTGCACCATACTCACATATTTCTCACAGGTTTCGTTGACGATGGACTTTACATTACAATCCTTACAAAAAGCTGAATAAAAGACTAAAATATATTAATAGAGGATCCTGCCACACACCTTACACACTAGATAACGCACTTACATTTGTATTCAAACCTGCTTATACAACATTCTTTATGCGTATGGAAGGAGAAAGCACTCGTCTAGCCTTCCAAAATTTACCAAAGAGAATTATCTACCCTGCTTTTTTTTTTTATTATGGAAAGTTTACGATATTCAACCATTTTAATAATTGCAAATGTCATCATTTTTAGTTAAAGTATGTATAGACACTAGGTCACATACATGAGGGTTGTCTGAAACGTTGTGAAGACTGATATTAGCTACGTTGAATATAATACCCTAAAAACCATTAATCTGGATACCTAAATATGGAATGTTACGCGATGCCCCCCCCCCCCCACACACACACACACAGCCCCGGCGGACAGGATGGAGAAGGCGTTCCCGCGGAGGACGGCAAGGGAGACGCGCTGGAAAAGCCACTTCAAGTCGCGGGGTTCATGCCTGCGGCTGGCCAACAGGGAGGTAGCCCTGGGGCCGAGGACACCAGAAGTTTCCACTACCAGGGGTACAACCGCAAACCTGTCGGAGAGCGACCGGTATTTGAGGAGCTTGGCCTCCTCAACTCGACGTGCAGCAGAACCTGGGTTAGTGGCAGACTTCACCAGGTTGCGGCTGTAGGAAGTGTCGGTGCAAGTGGCATCCCAGACGAGGGGTTTACCACCGCGGAACGGGAAGATGGTCATGCCATCTGGCCTTTTGTCGTCTCCTCTGTCCAGCCCCACCGGCTCAAGCTGGGAAGGGAAGCCCGCAGCGTCAAATCCATGCTTTATGACCTCGTTGAGGGCAGCATGGCGTGGAAGGCGGCTGGCACTGTGGCGACAGGAAAGCGGGTGGAGGCCGAAAGAGTCCACGGTGGATCCGCAGCGACATTGGTGTGACTCGCAGATCCGGAGGCCGAGTCTCAAGGAAACGCCGATGCGCAGGCTATTGTTGTCTAGCTGCGTGCCAGTGGAGAAGGAGGACAGGGCATGGAGCCAGACACCACTGTGGGGTTTGGAGGCCGCACGAAAGCAGGCAAGGCGGTGCTGGTCGAGCTGGCGCGTGAGCCTGTCTGAGGCCAGGCTACACTGGATGGCATCCCAAGTGATTTGGAGGGACTTGACGTCAACAGGCCGAGAAGGAGGAGGGATGTCTATTGGGCTAAGTCCCAGCCGGTCCCACGTCACACAGGCGGCCTCACATTTTCTGAACATAGAGGGTTCTATTGCGTTTTGAAGAACCCTGCTGACGAGGACGCGGCAGGAGGTTACCGACGAAAGATACGCCGGCAAAGCCAGCGAGATCGGGGACCGGAGGCCAAGGCCGCTATACCTGACAGGTAAAGTGGCCTATTGCTATCCAATGTCGTCTTCTAACGAGATCCTTTAAGGTCTTTTAAAACTAACTTACAACTTAAGTCAAGCGCATATTATACGTACACATCGATTAATTTACATCTTAAAACACGCACATATCATACATGCTCACCGATTAACTTACAACGTAACTCACGCGCATTCAAAGCATGTAGGGCTGTATCATTATAATTTAGGGTTTGTTTTGGAAATTTCCCACCTTGGTTCTTGAGAACTCTCCACGAAATATGACGATATTTCGTGAAATAACGATTTTTCGTTAAGTTTCGTTCTTGCGCCTGTCGAGAGAGGCCGCCAGTTTTAGAACGGCTCCTCCGCTAATCAGTGGTGCCCATAAGTGGACCCCGAAATCTAAGGCCGTGCACGCATGTTAAGTGTATTAAAGTTATATATATATATATATATATATATATATATATATATATATATATATATATATATATATATATGAAAATGTTTGATCCCGACGGCAGAGCTCAAGCCGTTTCGACGGCTATGTAAGTGTATGAAAGTTATATATATATATATATATATAGAAAGATTTGAATGGATACAGTTTAGTTGAAAGGAATTTATTGACACGTGTTTCTATAACAGTTACATAACCTAAAACAGCGATCAAAAGTTTACCCTAAAATGGGAAAAATTAGCTAAAACCCAAAGCTTTTCCAGGAGCCAAAATTTCTGCAAATTGTGTAATCTTGAGATTTATTACATAATCACACACAAGAAGAAACTGCTGAATAACAGAATTGAACGAACATTATTCTGCCGTCACAGAACTAAAACCCTTTTTTCCCACTACAAGCCGAATATTACATAAAAGAGGGACATCCCCCAACTATATAAACCTTAATCTAGTTAGAAAAATATAAAAACAATCTCTTCTCAACATATATTAATAACCTTAAATTACCACACTAATAATGGAAAGATATGCTGATGAGAATAGGTACAAATATGCGATAATGAATGTGTCTAAAAACGTCCATAAGTATGTATATATATGTGAAAATGTATATAAATAAGTAAATATATATATATGTTTGATGTGTATAGTTAGATGTAAGTGTATTCATGTATTAAAGTGCTTATATATATATATATATATATATATATATATATATATATATATATATATATATATATATATATATATATATATATATGTATGTATATATGTGTATATGGATGTGTATGTATGTGTATGTGTGTACACATGGACTAGAGTATGTATGTATATATGTGTGTGTCTATACGTGTGTATATAAAGATAAGTTGAGTATGAAAATGTATACACATGAGCGCGTATGTATGTACATGAATACATGTGTGTATATATATGTGTATGCATGTGTATATATATGTAAGTATGAATATGTGAATTGTGAGTATATGTATTTTGTAGAGGTGTGCAAATATATTTGTTTGTGAATGCGTAGGTGAAAGGATACGTACACTTGAAAGAAAAATTTAAGTCTGAATGTTAATTAAGTGCAAACACAAAACCAACCACGCATATCTTTACTATCTCTAATCCTTCTATAGATTTAGAAAAATAACCAATAATATATTCTATAAAAAATGTCAAAACAACAGATGGGAATCTAATTACTCACTGCCACCAAGAATTCTCACTGCTATTGAAAAACCACCCCTTCAACTATTCTTCTAACAACTTCACCCCTCCCTCCTAATATTCTCTATAAAAACTAAATAGGTCCTCAGTAATATTATTCTGATGAAATGACAGTAAATAATAACATTGAAATATTGAATGTCTGCATAACTAAAAGTTTGTAGATAGCAGCTGTTTTAGGTTATGTAACTGTTATAGAAACACGTGTCAATAAATTCCTTTCAACTAAACTGTATCCATTCAAATCTTTCTATTTTTCTCCGGATTACTTTTGGAACTACAACTGGAACCGTCGAGCAAACTCTACGTGAGCTGATAATCTACTGTGTGTAATATTTATATTACAACACAACGGAAAATACTGTATATATATATATATATATATATATATATATGAAAATGTTTGATCCCGACGGCAGAGCTCAAGCCGTTTCGACGGCTATGTCCAGAAATAGCCGTCGAAACGGCTTGAGCTCTGCCGTCGTGGTCAAACACATTTTCCTATTACCCACTCTACTACCCTAAGTATTGGTGCGTTATGGTCCATCTGGTTCCTTACCACACCTCCTTCGTTATATATATATATATATATATATATATGTATGTATATATGTATGTATGTGTGCGTGCGTGTATGATAGGCTTAAATACTATATTTACAAACGTGACATAAAGTCGGATAAAAACTGGATTTAACTGCCTACGGAAATCGAACTTCGTACCTGTTGTCTACTGGACAACTACATTACCATTACTCCAAAACAACTTAACATATTCTTACCATACTATTAATGTATGTGGATGTTTAACAGTAAAACTACAATAGTAAAAATGTGTTTAGTGATCATACCTAAATTTGAAAACATTTTAATCGTTAATATTATATTATATTTATTATGGGCTCATCTTAGACAGCACGGAAGGGTTGAGTGTAAGATTGGGCTATGTTTGACAAGATGGTGACTTTTCCACTGATCGTTTGACTTTTCTACTGATGGTTAAATGGCTTTTTCCAAATCAGTGAAGTTCGTGAGATACAAGAGAAGGTAAAGAATCGAAGTGTTCCAGTTAGATATTTAAATACACAACTTTGAAGTTGTCAGGTAATAGTGTAATGGTAACGCGGTGGTCTGTCTTACAACACATACGTGGTTCGATTCCTGTAAGAAGACCCGCAGGAAAATTGTGATGCAATCCTCTCAGACTAACTCTGCCGGTGGTTACACTTACGAAGGAAAATCGGCGGCGTCCAAACTACATTTAACGATATTGTCGAGAGCAGAGTTGCCCATAGATTGAGAGACCAAGCCTGAGTGAAACGCCAAACCGGAGATAGTCATTATTCAGATGGGTACCAGTTGACCACGTTGAAACATGTTAGACGGTACGGGTCACGCAGGTGTTCAATTCTATCCGAGACTTTTCGCATTGTGTGGCACCCTAGTTGCATTAGTTTCATGGAACTTCCTCAAGATGATAGCTGAGTCGAGGTCCAAGTAACACAGAAGGTTATGCATGCCCTAATCGTGGTAGGTCCTCGTTGATAAGAACATGGTAAGAAGCCAGTGAGGATAGAAGTACCGATAGTTATTTCGAAAATGTTCTGTTGTTATATTGACGAGCTGCCAGTGACGATTTGAGTCCATCCTCAGATCGGCTAATTCCGATGCCACACAACGTAACTATTTTCTCGACCTATCAACTAGCACAACAGCTTGTCCATTCGCCTATAGGAAGCGCAATGAAAACTTAAAATATATCAATAAGAAATCTATCTGCATGTAATTTAATGAAATGCCTGTTAATATATATAGATACTTTGTGTTTTTACAGCCCTGTGTTTGTGTTGTTATTTATTTAACTATATATATATAGTTACTTGAGTGAGATTTCGTATTACGATTGGATGATCCCTCTATGTAAGAAGACGCACATACAACTTTCGATTAAAAAAAATACCCACCTTTAATATCGATGAAGTAATTAGTAATATTAAACATCTGAATATTGTGTCCACGCACTAAGTCATGTAGAATCAATCCCTAGTGGCAGATATGAACACACGATACATTCAGAAGAGGTGGAAAGAGTCGAGTGAAGTAAATATGAATATACAGCAGGATGAATGAACTGACATTAATGGAGTGAACAATATGAGAGGAAGTGAAGAGGTTTGAATCTTAAACAAGTGACCTTGTAGTATTGTGTAAAAGCAATTTTATTTTAATATCCTACAATGACACCGTAACTAGAAGAATTTGTATTAGTATAAATCGTGGAAGTAGGAACAGAGTATTTATTGTGAGTTGATTTCTTAAACTTGATACTTTAAATAAAACTTTTATTGCTTCATAATCGTAGAATGACATTGTAGCCAAAGGTTATTATGTAGGAAATAGTAGGAAATGGTCTGGTTGCGGAGGTAGGAACAGAGTATTATTTAATGAATTAGTCAGAGGAAGAAATGCAGTGCACATTTTTTAATTGCCTCCGAAACTGGTGGGGGAAGTGGGGAGGAAATAATCGTCAGACCGGAGACATAACCTGAATTCATGTAACAGAGTGGACTCCGTTAAAGGTATTGAAGGGACAGGTGGTTGCTACAGAAATCTAACAACGACTACTTCTCATATTTTCACACATTCAGCTACCGAAATCAAATGGCCAGCAATCTGCCAATTACTCCTGTCACCACAATACTCGTATGAAAAGACTTTCAAAACTTAAAAACATCCCAGTGGAACCACATTAACCACAATAGGTTTTTGGTTTACTGTTTAGTCAGGGAGGCAAGGGTGTTACCCATGACCATCTTCAGTGTTTCCGAGACTAATGCGTGTGAAGGAAGATGTTCTCACACAAAAGACTTAGTCCGAATGTTTGCAACACAATATAGCGCGCTAAACGTACTTAAGGATTAAGTGATGATGTTAAACCAGACAACGAATAAAATAGATTACCATGGGATTTGAGCTCAGAATGCAAAGAACCAAAACAAATACCACAAGGTATCACGTCTGGCATTCTAACAATTCCATCAATCCCCAGCTCTGAACTTTCACTTTATTTGATCGAGTCCGAAAGATGAAAAGCAAATTTGATCTCAATGTGATTTGAACTGAAATATAAAGTGTTAGAACAAATACTGCAACAAATACTGTCCAACGGAACACAGCACAAATTATAGCAGACCTATCAACTCTCTCCGTCCAACGGGGAGATCTCCCACTCACTTTGGGGTGGGTGAGAGATGTCTTCTCTTGTGAAAATGGGTATAGCTTTCATTATGTACAATCGTGGATTAGCAGTATCGGTAGAGGGTCGGACGCCATGCTTTCCAGCATAGTTACGTCCCTTTACGATCTGAGTTCAAATCCCGCCGAGGTTGACTTTGCCTTTCATCCTTACGGGGTCGATAAAATAAAGTACCAGTAATGCACTGGAAAATTGCTGGCCTTGTGCCTAAAGTAGAAACAATTATGTACAATCTCCTCCATTTTGCCTCGTTTCTCCCTGTTTTGGGGCACATTTTTTCATGGTACTTCGCCGTTTGGGTTTTTAGAGATTGGCAGGTCTGTTATAGTATTGAATCTATGAAATCTATGTATTTCAGTGTTTATGTTGGTGATTTCACCAGCATAAACACTGCAGTATATAGATTCAACAACATAATTATAGGCGTTTTCAAAAATATCTCCCATATGACAACATGTAAAATACAACCCCAAATATGTTACTGAAAGAGTCAGTCTGATACAGTGGCGTGCAGACCTCTGGTGATGCCCGGGGCAAATTTTGATTATATGTCTCAAAGACTCAAGTATAAGTCATAATGTACTGAGAAATATTATGAGAAAGGAAAACATTTTGAATATATAAACACAGATGAAACATGAAATAAACGCTTTATTCGATTATGATATAAAGCAATCAGATTTATTAAGTTCTTTTCCCCAAATGACGCCCCCACATAAAGAAAATTACTAAGGCTGCATTTTTCACTACACTGTCCACACTTACCCACGCCAAATTATGTTACAGATCATAAGACCATATGGTTCCCTCCCACGCTTTGAATATTTCCAACATGCTGCTATGGAGTTTAGTGATTTATTTGTTGATCAAAGGAAATTATATATTTAATTTTACAAATTTGTATACAACTGATATCCTTTAAGGTTTAGTAATACACCTCTCTCAAGTCTGTGACACAGGAAACTGGTAACATCAGCTCTGAACGTCATACTAACAACTTTAAATAACATAACTTTCATACCGACAGCAAGTAAACGCCAGAATCAAACGTGTTTTGAAAAACACCCAGTAGAAACCATACAAAGAAGACAGGAATATAAAATACCAAATATGTACCTTCTAGCCAGTACTGGATTTAGGACAAATAAGCCCTGTGCTAGTTAAGTTATGAGGTCCTTTACTTGGACCCTTAAGGAGGTAAACATTTTTTTTTACAAGAAGATTTACCAGTGTTTAATACGACTTACACAAGAAAAGAACCAGTAAACTATAAATACAAACGCACCTTTGATGCTTTAATTATTTTTTAATGGGAAGGATAGGTTAGGTGGACACGGAAAAAAAAAAATCACGAATATTAGGTTACAGGCTTCATTAAAAATATAATTGTTTTTTTCAGTCAGATACTGCACGCCTACTAGGTGTACGATATCTGACATCTAGTCTACATGATCCAGCGATTTCTTTTGTTTCCTACCCCAAAAAGGATTAATAAATGCTAACTAGTACACTTAATCCTTGAGCTTTTATTCATCACACAAATTTTAGTCTATATGGACCATTTTGAGAAGCCCTGTTCTTTAGCACGCGAGTACACATCTTAAAAGGAAGAAACACACATTAGATAATGCAATCATAGAATCAGCATGGCCAGAACGCCTTTAAACACAGTTGAGGTAAACTCTTCGATTAGCAGCAGCTCGTATCAACACTACGGGATTCCTGGAATCTAGAAACAGTTTAAATTCACGCAATTTCAAAATGCAACAAATTCCCAAATGAAATAGCATCACAGACCTATGACATACCTGTGTAAATTACTGGTACGTTAACAGAGTTCGGTTTCACTATGGGCAGTTAAAGCAGGTAGTCGGTTGCTGATGAAAGACAAACAAAGGATTGAAAGAAATCCGGCTGATTACTTTTTTCTTCTGTTTACGAAGATATTGTATATACAATGCAAGTGTTAGCTGAAGATCTGTAGATATATTCTGCAGTACAGAATACCATATATATATATATATATATATATATATATATATATATATATATATATATATAGTATACACTAACACCACGCTCCGCTATCAAAACCTATACTGACCCAATCCAACACTGAAATCATTGATTGGCTTATTAGAAACTTATAACCAGCCAACGAACCGACAATCTCGAGAAGGAAAGAAGCGAATTTGTGTGTCCAGCTAATAAGTAATCAAGTAAATACGACTATATATAGACCAACATTAAACAATACGAAAGAGCTGAGCGAGAACAAAAAAAGAACATTAATGATATCAGAAAGAAGCAATTAAAGGTGAAATGAAACAGTAAATCTTTATTTAATAAAGCACATTCAACTAAAGGTTAACATGGCTACAATCTAACATAGAACGAACGAAACAACTGAGCATAAACCGAAATTGGGAAATTAAAAAGGGATAGCAGAAAATAAACAGGTGACAGTAAACCCTACTCGGTCTCTTATATTACCTAACTAACAGACAAAAGTATAAAATAAATACTGAAATATCCACTTACGTGAACCATGTCTCTGCAAGTTCAGTGCTACCTACAAAGTATTGTTGAGTAGACTGCATGCGCCCCCGTCCGGAAGTGGTGGAAGTCAGGGTCACTAACTCTGTCAGCTTCCGCTCATTACATCAAATCATCTGTCATTCATCAAGCCTCCTATCAACAGCCATTGCATGCTGTCATGCCAAGCCTCGCTGTCAAATGACTCCGTCAGCCATTGCACTCATGACATTAACTACGTACTTCTTTCAGTAAAGCTCAGCTAACCTAAACTATTTCCTGCCTATTCAGACATAAATGAATATGAAAGATATCAAACATTTGTGACTGACTAACTAAAGCTGAGAAATGAAACAAATAATAGAATTAACAGTTTAATAGTAACCTTAATATTACACACAACTACCTAAAGAAACCCTTTCTCTCACCTCTTCGTTCCTGACCCTTAACCATTCGCTACTTAATTACAATCCCGAAATAACTCCGAAACTTCTTATAATCTATTTTTTCATGTCAATGTTACAACAAAAGCGCCGTACTAACATTTTTTATCTCTGTTTAACCATGTGCGTTAACAGCCTTCTAACCTTCTCCACAAAAAATCTTAACCTGGTTACTAATTCTACTGAAAGTTAATATTTGACTAGAAAACACGTTATGAGGCAAAGGGCATTCAAGCTACCATAAAACTAAAATCCCTAGTCTTATTGTAAACCTCCGTCACTTCAGACCATTCGTTCCTTTCGATAGTGACATCTAAATAGCTACCTCTATTTACATCGCAACCATTTCTGTTTGCTTCCAAACTATCAGGAAAAAGTTTATGTAGTAAGCCTTCGGAGTGTCTGTAGTTCGGAACAAAAATATCATCACCCATCCAACTGCTGAATGAGGCCTATTTTTCTTAGCTTCCTCAATCCTTCTAGATTACTGTCAGCAGCGATTTGCGTTGGACAAAGCACGTCTCTAAGATTGTCAAGAAGACCGAGGGTGTCTTGGCATCACTCAGCAAGACCTTTGTTAGCCGCTCTCCAGCTATCTATTTAAAGCTGTATACATCTATGGTACGACCACACTTGGAATTCGCATCATCAGTCTGGAACCCCTATCTTGCTCAGAACATTGACCTCCTGGAAACTGTTCAGAGACGTGCAACCAAGCGCATACCCTCCATCAGACACCTACCATACTCTGAACGCCTTGCTTCCCTGGGCATGGATTCATTGAAACTCCGACGTCTGGCAATGGACTTGGTAAACACCCACAAAGTTATTAACCATCTCGCCAACAACAACCCTGAGCACCTTTTTGATCTCCATGTGTCTATCTAACACACGTGGACATGCCTACAAAATCAGAAAACAGCACAGCTCCCATGACTTTCGGAAACATTTTTTCACGCTTAGAGTTGCTGAAGCATGGAACAAACTGCCTGCGTCAGTTGTTAGCTGCCGAGACACTGCATCCTTTAAAATCCTCATGCTTCCCGAAATTCGCCAAAGCTACACCTGATGTACCCCTTCCATACACATGCACTCATGTGTATATCATGACTCATGCACTGTTCATTTTCCTGACGTTTGTACATTACCCTATGTACTATACATACACTTTTGTCGAGTTGTAGTGCACCTGAGCACTGTACACGATATTTTCATTATTATTATTATTTTATATTTATTATAAACACGCAAGAGTTAACTATAGTTACCGCCCATTGGTATACCTCTGGCCTGCTTGAACAAATTACTTGAAAATGTATCATATGTATTATTAACTTTGAAGCCGGCCGCCTTTTTCAGCCTAACCTTTATCCAATTAGTGTACCCATTACACCTTATCCTAAATATGAAGCCCTTCCCACTCTTAAATGAAACCTATCTATAATTATGTCCGAAAACCAAGTCACTTATTTTACCAGCCCTTCTTCAACCAACTCCAACTCCAAACTAGTATAAAAGGTAAAGAAATCGTAAATGTACATAGTTCTTATCACCTGCATTGTACTTAATCTAACCCCAAAACTCAGCACTCGATCATATACTCCATATCATATTCATGCTACTACTGCTATAAATCGCATCACAATATTTTACAAAGCCCTCGTTAACCAATATAGCCACCTGTACATTCATGCTTTTTCTGGCTCTCGTTACAAATCTACATTCATACAGTGTCTTATGTAATTTCGGAATCCAGAAAATTTTGAAAATACACCGGTTTTCCTTATCTACAACCACTCAAACCCTCCACTTCAAGCATAAGCCTTTCAATCAGTGAACCGCTATTCCCCGACACTAACTTATAAGTCCCATTACCACTAGTTATAATTATGATCACCTCTTAAAACTAAAATTTGTTTATTGTATATATGAAAGATACATTACGAGAGACAACACACGTACACATACTTACACTTGCAGAAATACCACCCAGGGTGGTATATCTGCTCTTATTGAATAAAAAAAAAGGTGAAGGGCTCTTGACCCCTGATGGAATCCTAGGGACCTTCTCCTGACATGTGGTGTGTCTTGTAGATTTTTAGCCTGGTTGAACACATTCCTCTCCAGGCTGGAACACAGCTGATTTCTTCCATAAGAAGAAGGAGAAAGAATCGTTTTTAGTACTGGATTAGTACTTTATTTATCGATCTCGAAGGGGTGACAGACAAAATATACGTCACTGGGATTTGAACCCAGAGGGCAGTGATCTGGAATAAATACCGAGACATTTTTATTCCGACGTCCTGATAATTGGGCTAGTTCGCCGCCTTAGCATTCAATGTGTCAATAAATCACAGCTTTGTCCGTATGTGGTGTATGTGGTGTGGTGCGGTGTGGTGGTGGTGTATGTGGTGAGGTGTATGTGGTGTGATGCGGTGTGGTGGTGGTGTATGTGGTGAGGTGTATGTGGTGTGGTGCGGTGTGGTGGTGGTGTATGTGGTGAGGTGTATGTGGTGTGGTGTGGTGCGTGAAATAAAGTGTCTTGCTCAAGGTCATAACGCATCGCCCAGTCCAGGAATCGAATTCACAACCTCAAGATTGTGAATCCAATTCTCTAATCACTCATATATAATAGGGTCCTAAAATGGTCCAGCCATTTCCCCTTCCTATCCTCGGGCCCTGTTCCCTGGATCTGACTCGAACACCTTCTCTTCCTCCCTGTGATCTCGTTGATGATCATCCAGGTCTCCTTACACCCAGACCTGCCAACCGCTCTCTCCACACTTCTGATCTTCTCTATCAGTGCCTCCTCTCTGGCCTCAGTGTAAGCGGTACAGAGTTCTTTCCTCATCACTTCCACATTCTCCTTCCTCTCCTCCGTAGGATCAGCATAGAATTGGTCCTTGGCAGCTTGCAGGTGTTCTCTGGCTGCACACACTTTTGGGTCTGCATAGCTGACGTGCTTCCTTTTGTTCTTTCTCCTCGACACCAGGGTCTCACTCGATTCCGCCACGGCATTGGTGAAGTACCCGTACCTCCTCGTCACACTCTCCTCAGTCCATCCAATCTCTCTCTCCTCTGTCTCTCCACACAGAGCACTGAACCTGTTCCTCACTTCTACTGTGAACTTCTCCTGTAGCTTATCATCTTCCTTGAAAACTCCCCAGTCGGCTGTTTGAAGAACTGGATATTGAGACAGAGCCCTTCACTAGAGAGGAGCTTCAGAGAACCAAGAAGAAGATCAAGGAGGGCAAGGCTCATGGAGAAGATGGAGTGGCATCAGAGGTGATGAAGGGGTGTGATTTTGATGATATCATCCTGGGGTTCTGTAACCAGGCACTGGAGAAAGGAGTTGCCCCGAATCAGTGGAGGATCAGTAACATCGTCCCAGTGCCAAAGAAGGGAGATCTCTCTAACACCAACAACTACAAGGGGATCTCACTGACGTCACTTGTGGCAAAGACCCCATCAGGATGATTCTTAACAGGATCCAGCCCGAGATGGAGAAGAAGCTCAGGGACAACGAGAACGGCTTCAGAGAGGGAAGATCAACCACCAGTCACATCCTGATACTGAGGAGGATATTAGAGGGAGCTAGAGCAAAGTGCCTTCCTGCGGTCATGGTTTTCATTGACTTTAGGATGGTCTTTGATTCTGTGGACCGTCACTGCTTGATGAAGATCTTACAGGCTTATGGAATCCCCAAGAAGATAGTGGACCTGATATCACTGCTCAAGTCATTATACCTGATGGGATGACAGAGTTCTTTGAGATACTGGCTGGAGTGCTCCAGGGAGATACATTGGCTCACTACCTTTTTATCATTGTAGTAGACTATTGTATGCGCCTTGCACTGGAGAAACACCAGGACTCTGGCTTTACTGTAACACCGGCTCAGAGCAGGAGAGTTAAGGCGAAAAAGATATCGGATGCTGAATTTGCCGACGACATAGTTTTGGTGACAAACACAGAGAAGGAGGCAGAGGATTTGATGCAGGAGCTTGAGACTGTGTCGATAAGTGTGGGGCTGAGAATGAATGAGACTAAGACAAAATATCTGGTAGAGAATGTTGAGAACCCACAGGGGATTACTAATGTAGGCGGGAAACCTCTAGAATTGGTTGAGGACTTCCTGTATTTTGGGAGCAAAGATTGGGAATACGGAAGATGATGTGGTTGAGAGGAAGAGTAAAGCCTGGGCGGCGTGCCACAGCTTGAGATCGGTGTGGAAGTCGGACCTTCGTAAAGACCTGAAGATCCGCCTCTTCGTTGCTGTAGTGGAGTCAGACCGATACTGCCAATGTGTTCCTCATTGCTTTAAAATTGAGCTTATTCTGTCGTTAGGAGTAACAATGCTAAGAAAGATGTGATTTATTTGTTAAGCAGAATATTAGAATACATGTTTTGTTTTATTGGCCTCGAAGAGAAGAAGATTATTGAAGTTTGATGAAAATTGAACCGGATGTTGTGTCAACAAGGCATTCAGCTCACTTTTCTTTGCAAACAACACTTCAATGAGATATACGCCTCACTTTGGTGTCTAAAATGAAATCAGATATCGTTATAATTTCAACCTATATAACCTTCTGTCACTTAAACCTTGATTTAAATCACTTTAATGTTTGTAATCTAATTAGATATTTAATAAATTACTGAATTAGTATATTTTTCTTGTGCCGCTGTTTTATCATTTTGGAAGTCCCCTCTCAATTTTGTGGAAGAAAGGGCTCCCAATCTTAAATAAACTGAGCCTATACTTGCTTCTGCAACTAATAATTTTGGCAATAATTATCTCTCGACCCTCTAACAGGATGGAGCCACCTCCCATACAGAAAATGTCACACACGCTTGATGCAGAGACCATCTTCCGAGGTTCTGGTCAAAAGAAATGTGGCCTTCCTGTTGGCCTGATTTGAACCCTATGGTCTATCCTTGAAGAAAAATCCTGTTCAAAAGTCCATAAGACAGTCGATCATTTAAAGG
>OZ024743.1:124362968-124390468 GCA_964016885.1 Eledone cirrhosa
TCACCAGGGATAGATTAATAAAATTTAATAAACGGGAGTGGGGATCTGAAAATTTATCCCAAAAAACCGTTCGGAGGAACCCCTTTTTCGGCCGCTTATATTTACGATCATATTATTTCGATCATTACTCAAGATTCATGATCATAGGTAAAGGTTGGCACGAACACCGAATTGAAGATTTGGCTTTTAAACCTTCCTTCCTGCTTCTGATTACCGAAAGCTGACACTGGCGCATTACTGAACCAACTTCTGCAATTCTTGGACTTAAATCAGCCTCCCGCCTTCCATTATTCGTGAAAACGACCCCGAGATACTTGAACTTCTCCACCTAGAGAGGACGAGTGTTTCAGTTTTCGCAGCACTGACATCAAACCTATCAAGTATAAATCGGAAATCACCTTCTATCAAATTAAGTAATACCATGTTGTCTGTAAATTCCATCTGACTGATTCTACACTTGCAAGTCGTGATACCACTTCCAAACAGGCTGCACATGTCAATCCTGTTCTTAAAAATAATGAAAAGGAAAGGGGTCAGTACACACCCTTGGCGGAGTCCGAATCCCACATTGAATGGTTTCGATTTAGCACCATTTATCCGAACAAAACTACGAGGGTAATCCCAAAAGTAAGGTCTCCAAAGCGATAGGGACGCAGAGAAACTGTTCGTACGGCTGTTGGCAACACTTGTGATTGGTGCTTCCTTCACTCCTAAACAAGCATGCGCGCGCTTCGCTGGGATGTTCGCTGGCAGCCATTGAGAATGGAGCTCCCGTTGAACGCTACCGCCAAGTGCGAATTTCGCGCAGTTATTATATAGAGGGCAATCCCAAAAGTAAGGTCTCCTTCCGAGGAAATCATGCGTAAAGGTTGGCGGATCACTCTGGATGCTCTCTGCATTTTGTTTCCTGAGGTTTCCCGAAGCACCATCTACAGGATTTTAACGGAAAAGTTGCAATATCGGAAGGAGACCTTATTTTGGGGATTGCCCTCGTACTTGGGCATTCGTATAGAGACATCAGGCTAACAAGAAGCAGACCATCGACCCCATACTCCTGCAGAACCTTCCATAGCAGGTCCCGTGGAACGCCGTCATATGCCTTTTCGAGAACTACAAAGCAAAAATATACCTCTTCAGAGTACTCCCTCATTTCCTCAAAAACCTGCCGCAGTGTGAATATTTTGTCGGCGAAAACTACACTGTTCATCAGTTAGCTTAGACTCAACAATCTCCCGACATCTCTTTGGCAGACTCTTAGCATAGACTTTACCAGGGAGGCTTAATAAAGAGATCCCTCTGTAATTGGAACAATCTCTCCTGTCCTCTTTTTTGAAAATTGGGTTCATCACACCCGATTGCCATTGCTTAGGTGCCTTTCCAGAGATCCAGGCCACCTGGCACATACGAGTCAGCCAGAGAATACCTTCTCTATTTAATGCTTTTATCATCTCGGACCGGATTTCATCTTCCCCAGAGGCCTTGCCACATATGCGCTCTTTAATTGCTCTTGTGACTTCAGCCTCCGAGCGATTAGTCATTGCTTTTAGATGCACCTCGTATTTTGATCGGGTTTAGGAGATCAGCGAAGTATTCTCTCCAACTCGCCAGGATGCACCTATCAGAGGAGAGGAAAACCTCAGACGCATTCCTGATAGCAGGCGTGGAAGAGGACGTCTTATTACGAAGTCAGTGGATGGTCAGCCAGAAAACTTTATTTGCTGAACTTAAGTTGGATTCCAGCTTAACCTCAAAGTCTTCCCCTTAACTTTGGACGTATTTACACCTTCTGCTGCGATTCTTCATGTCTGCTCGTACTGCAAGTGCAAGAAGGAGAACTTATTTCCAATCCAAGTTTGTAGGGTTCTTTCTTTACTCGGATGGCATCTTTGACCTCTTGATTGAACCAAGGGGTCTTCCTGCCATCCGGCGCCACATCAAGCCTCTTCCGCTCGCAACATTTAACAGCTGAAGTAGAAACTGCTGAGCCGAACAATTTCCAGTCTGTTTCAATGTCCTCAATTGGCCCAGGGAGTTTTCTGAATTTGGATCCAATAGTATCTTTATAACTGATCCTGACTTCCATTTCATCCTGTAGGTGGACCTGGACCTGCCAGTTTTGTGGACTTCTTTGGTTTTAGTTAGTCTCAAGTTGCAGGTAACTAGATGGTGATCAGTTGACAGCTCAGCCCCTCTCTTAACACGAACGTCCATGATAGAATCGAAGAGATCAGAGACAATAACAAAATCAATTATTGATCTGTCCCTGATTCCCTTTAAACAATGTATATTTATGGGTGTCTCTGGAAGAAGGTGTTTATAATAAAGAGTTCATTGCTAGAACAGAAGTATAATAAGGCCTCTCCATTCGAAATTTAGATAAGGGTCACCATTCCGCTCAATCATTCTTTTCCATGTCATGCAGTCAGTGCTAACATGTGCATTGAAGTCTCCCATCAGGATATTTGACTCAGTCTTAACTACATTTAACTCTGCAGTGACTTCATGAAGGAAGGAACTGTATTCAGACTTCTTGTTTTGTGTATAATGTTGCACCACCCACTTTCAGCCTAATCCCCCTCCCAATGCTATCCAATCCATAACACATTCTGACACCCGTGGGCTTGTGAGTATCCCCACTGCTGCCTGAGCAGTCATTGCTGGCGCCACACTTAAATCGAGGAGTTTCCATCCTCCATCCAAATTTACAGTACCAGAGATACGAAACTATATCTAACCTCCTCCACTAGTTCCTGCTCCTTACCTGTAAGGGTTGTGATGTTCCAGGTTCAAAATGTTAAGGTTTGTTCCTTTTCGAACTCTTTGGAGTTTCGGGATACACAATATTTGTGCATCCATCCCACGCCTCCCAGAACAGGTCGTACGCCCATCGTCAGGCTTTGCAGCATGAAATGGAGACTAATATATTTTTCGAACAGACTCCTCTACCTAAGCAGCCTAAGTTCATTTGAGTTCAAAGCTCCGAAACCATTAAACCAAAGAACACTATGACATATTTGATGATCACCTCCAACTCTAGCATTGAAAACTCCCATTATGATAAACCTGTTCATGTATTGAACAGTGGTAACCACTGTGTGAAGCTGATAATAAAATGTTATGATATCCTGCTCAGATGAATAAAGATTGGGAGTAACAAGTTACTCGTGTAACAGCAGTTTTGTTTGCTAGATAAAGAGAATGAGTCATGATACGATCACTGACACTTTTGGGGAACGATGATAGGGATCCCGCAACGTCAGATCTAATGACAAAATCACACCAGACTGGCGGTGGACCTCTTCACTTTTTCAGGATCAGAAGGCTGTGTAGCCTTCTCCCACTTCTTCCATTTGGGACGTTCCAAGGAGTAGTGTTTCACTTATCGCTCAAATATCCAAGTTATATTTGTTTTAATGCATTACAGATGAGGGCTGATCTTTACTTCAAACTTGAAATGCTGTCTCGGAGTGTCCTCATATTCCAGGAACTAAAATTTATATATATGACAGTCGATTGACTTTCGTCAAATCGGACCGAGGAAACAATGTTTCCATTGGTCTTTCCAATTGCTAATACTATCTATCGGTCGCAACTCCAGGTAGAAGGAGCAACGTGGAATAAAGTGTCTTGCCCAAGGACATAACGCATCGCCCGGTCCAGGAATCGAACTCACAACCTCACGATTGAGAGTTCAATTCTCTTACCACTCAGCCACGCGCCTTCACAAATTTTTATATATATATCCTGGTCGTTCTTTTTCGGCTGTACGGGTGATTTTAGGCATAATCTCTATGTGTTGGTAATTTAACGATAGTTATAGCTCTGATTTATCCAAATTATTGAGCCCTCTGCCACTCATATCGGATATTGTTTATCGTTAATTCGTGAGCTGATTTTCCGATACTCGATTATTCTATTATATTTAGCTCTAGACCTAGCTATTGACCAGTTAATTTTATTGATAATTTTTTGTCGATTCTATTGACTGATGAATAGCTCCTGTTTATCTTAACATGTCTATTGAGCACTCTGATTCGATATGTGATATTTTGTATTCCTACATGATTTCCACATTACCGAAAATGTTTTCGCTAATATAGAGGTTATCTCCCTTGCTGGGCACCATGTGCGTGTCTGGCTAAAGGTCACTTCTTTATTATCGGACGGAACCCGTTGATAAAGCTCTTCCGGTCCACTCCTTCTCTAGAAGTCTTATATATTTTTATGTGGGCTGATAGTGAACGGATTAAGGAATTGCAGAAACCCAAGTAGCTAGATTTAACACCCTTCTAGCGGGTCCGGGTAAGTTTTTTACATTCATTTAAATTATTGATTTATTGATATTTTATTTGAGTGACCCGAATCTTCCTATATATATATATATATATATATATATATTTTTTTTTACATTTTTACTACAGAATTCCTACCAACCTGTCGAGTCACCTTAACGTATGTTGAGAACTTTCCTCACAACTTGTTCTACCAACCTTTGGAATACTCCTAATAACTGAATATATATATATATATATATATATATATATATATATATATATATATATATATATATATATATATATATATATATATATATATATATAAAGATTTGAATGGATACAGTTTAGTTGAAAGGAATTTATTGACACGTGTTTCTATAACAGTTACATAACCTGAAAACAGCTGCTATCTACAAAGTTTTAGTTATGCAGACATTCAATATTTCAATGTTATTATTTACTGTCATTTCATCAGAATAATATTATTGAGGACCTATTTGGTTTTTATAGAGAATATTAGGAGGGAGGGGTGAAGTTGTTAGAAGAATAGTTGAGGGAGTGGTTTGTTGATAGCAGTGAGAATTTTTGGTGGCAGTGAGTAATTAGATTCCCATCTGTTGTTTTGACATTTTTATAGAATATATTATTGGTTATTTTTCTAAATTTATAGAAGGATTAGAGATAGTAAAGATATGCGTGGTTGGTTTTGTGTTTGCACTTAATTAACATTCAGACTTAAATTTTTCTTTCAAGTGTACGTATCCTTTCACCCACGCATTCACACACAAATATATTTGCACACCTCTACAAAATACATATACTCACATTCACATATTCATACTTACATACATATACACATGCATACATATATATATACACACATGTATTCATGTACTTACATACGCGTTCATGTGTATACATTTTCATACTCAACTTATCTTTATATACACACGCATAGACACACACATATATACATACATACTCTAGTCTATGTGTACACATATACATATACATACACATCTATACACACATATATATACACACACACACACACACACATATATATATATATATATATATATAAGCACTTTAATACATGAATACACTTACATCCTACTATACACATCAAACATATATATATATTTACTTATTTATATACATTTTCACATATATATACATACTTATGGACGTTTTTAGACACATTCATTATCGCATATTTGCACCTATTTTCATCAGCATATCTTTCCATTATTAGTGTGGTAATTTAAGGTTATTAATATATGTTGAGAAGAGATTGTTTTTATATTTTTCTAACTAGAATGAGGTTTATATAGTTGGGGGGATGTCCCTCTTTTATGTAATATTCGGCTTGTAGTGGGAAAAAAGGGTTTTAGTTCTGTGACGGCAGAATAATGTTCGTTCAATTCTGTTATTCAGCAATTTCTTCTTGTGTGTGATTATGTAATAAATCTCAAGATTACATAATTTGCAGAAATTTTGGCTCCTGGAAAAGCTTTGGGTTTTAGCTAATTTCTCCCATTTTAGAGTAAACTTTTGATCGCTATCCCTGAGCGTCCAAGCTTTTTCTGCTAAAGTTGTTACATTTCTTTGGCTCTGGTATTTTATTGAGTAAGAATGCCTATATAATCGAGATTTGAACGATGTTGCCGTTGATCCCACGTAATACCACTCGTTGCCTCCGGATTTAATGGTACACTTATAAATAATATTTTTTTCCAGGCAGTTATTGCCGAGGGGGCAGTTGTCAGGATAGGTGCAGTTACAGTTGTGTACGTTGGGTTTTCTCTGGAGTAGTATTGCGGACGAACTTAGGTGTGGTTTATTTATGTTCTGTAGTGTATTGTCTACTGTTTTTTTTGTGTTTTTTGTACTTAAGTTCTTAGTGTTTTCGTTTAACCTTCTAGTATTGATCTTTTTTATGTGTTGTTCAAGGTTTAACGCTGTAGAGTATGACAGTCTTATAGTGGTTGGGTTTAGGATTTTGTGGTATTTGTGTGATGTAGGAAAATGTCTCTTAATTATTTTAAAGAAGAGTACTGGTAAATTTGTACTAATGGAACTATTGTATTCGGGGTTATACCATAAGTACTCTTTGCATCGCTTTCTATTAGTTTAGTTTGTTGGTTTACTGGTGTGCATACTACGGTAGTAAGTGTGGTTTGGTGTTGTGTTATTATATCTACCTATGTGGGATTTATTTTGGGTGTTTTGATTGTTCCCATCTATATACTCTATTTTGTTGAGGTAGCCTGCTTTACTAAGGGCGTTATCGTAGTACTCGGCGTGTTCCTTAAATACTTGTATGTTAGAAGATAGACCCGAGATTCTAAGGGAAATATTTTTAGGGATAGATTTAATTATAGAGATGGGGTGGTTAGATCCAACATTTACGTATTTGAGATTTTCATTCAATTTATGAAACGGTTTAATCAATCCAGAGTTTAAATTGAGTGTGACATCCAGGAAGTTGTTTAAGGTTGTATTCATATGTTATAGTTAGTCCTATTTCGAGTAGTAGTTTTCTTATATCTTTGCGTAGTTTTTCTAGTTTTTGGTTACTTAGGTTTTTAACTAGGAGGAGAACATCGTCGCGGTATATTCCGCCGTGGAGATTGCTGAATTTTTCCTGGAGTCTAAAGGCGATAAATAACCCCACAATATCAGTTATTTCCGCCGAATCGTTAGAGCCCATTGTTATGTCAAAGTTAGAGGGTCTATCTTTACGTACCCAATAACTGTTCTCAAATTTGACTATAGTTTTCCTAGCTTCTAGTATAATCTTAATTTCATCGTTTGTAAGGTCAGAGTTATCCTTAGCAAACTTAATGGCTCTATTCAAAGTTTCAGGTGATATCGATGAGTAATATTCATCGATATCAAACTGGATAAACTTAGATTTATTCTTATTGCTAATGCTATTAAACCATCTTATTGCTTCTTGGGTCTTCCCCCAGAGTTTAATGTTAACCTTAGCCCTATTTTTCTCCGGATTACTTTTGGAACTACAACTGGAACCGTCGAGCAAACTCTACGTGAGCTGTCAATCTACTGTGTGTAATATTAATATTACAATACAACGGAAAATACTGTATATATATATATATATATATATATATATAAATTTAGATTTTAGTTACTGGAATGTGAGAACACATCCTAGATCCAAGGATTGGGGCATGATTGACAGTCGTGAACTAAAATATTTCAAATCATTCATTCTTTTCACTCTTCTTGCTATCTCTCGGATCATGTACTGCTGCGCGGTAAGTTTTCATTCAAAACTCCAAAAGAGGCATCTTTAAAAGACACCTATCTTATCCAAGGTTGATGTGGGTACTTTGAGATCCACTGATGGGAGACAGACTAAAACTTTCTGCAAAACTTGACTCATCCTTCGACTCCTGTCCAGATTTCTGATGACATTGAGGCTTCTTGGAAAGCGCTCAATGATGCCACCTATGCAGCCTCCGTAGAAATCTTAGGATTTCCTATGAGAAAATACCAGGACTGTTTTGATGTAAGCAATTCAAATGACCAGAACCTTATCAGCAAGATATATAACCTACATAGGTTATGGATTGGGGATAAACACTCTGTTGAGTGTTTATCCCTAATCCAAAAAAAGAAAGCCTATAAAGATTGTAAGCAGCAGGTACAGTTCTCACTGCAAAAAAATGAAGGATGCTTTGTGGAGAGCTGAAGCAGCTGATCTACTAAACGCTCCCGATAAAAAGGACCCAGAGGCCTTTTATTATGGTCTTATGGTGATGTATGGTGCAAAGGAGAGCAGGTCAAATTCAGTTCTATCTTCTGATAGAGACACAGACAAAGCTGATATACTCTCTCGATGGAAAGAACTCTTTGAAAAGGTCCTAAATACTAAATCAAACGTTGATGAAGATGTTATATTATCTACTAGCAGTAAAGCCCGGCGTTGCTCGGGGTCGCTCAGTAGCTGTGTTAAAGTTACAATGTTAAGTTTCTTTCTTGGCTTAAAAACTGTAGTGTCTACTGTGCAGACTTGCATGTGGTGTTTTTGATTAATATTCCCTCAACCAACAATATGCCTTATGAAGTTAAGAAAACATAACGATAACCCGAATGTTATAACAAAAGAGGATGCTGGGGATAGAAACTGCACTGGTTATTTATTAACAAAGATCGAAAATGTAAACACTGCAACGCAGAGAAAAACATTAGCGTAACCAAATTATCAGTTATGTCTGTCTGCACGCCTATATCACCTCTCTGCACGACTGTCTGTCTGCACGCCTATATCACCTCTCTGCACGACTGTCTGTCTGCACGCCTATATCACCTCTCTGCACGACTGTCTGTCTGCACGCCTATATCACCTCTCTGCACGACTGTCTGTCTGCACGCGTATATCACCTCTCTGCACGACTGTCTGTCTGCACGACTGTCTGTCTGCACGACTGTCTGTCTGCACGACTGTCTGTCTGCACGCCTAACGACGAAATATTTGCTTGTTTTACGTAGTCTTTAAATAGACTTGTTTTCAAGTAAAAATATTGTTTTAAAATGCTTTTAAATGGAAATGAAGCAAAACGGAAGCTTAGTGTTCGAACTGATGAATTTTGCAGGTCAATATTTTGCTGGCTCGACAACTGTTCGTGTATTGTGTTAATGTCATTTTAAACGCTGAGAAAGCCAGCGTAATTTTTTACGTAAGACGCTCAATGTAAACAGAACAAAGGGAAATAACTGATAACTTACGCTCAAAAATCGATACATTATATTCGATTTCGTCACATAGGGTGGGTCAATTTGAAATATTTTTTTTCCGATGTCTTCGCTAGGGCTCAATGTACAAGTATAGCAATTTCGGTGCAATTCCGTGAGAGATTCTAAGAGGAGATGTGTGCCAAAAATCGATAGACAGACAGACAACCACAGTTTTATATATATAGATTTCACAAAGGCCGGACATATCCGAATTAGTATTTAACCCAAACTTGAATGAAGTACAAGCTGCTATCAAGCACCTGTCATCCAATAAGCTCCTGATAAAGATAGCATCCCACCTGAAATTTTTTAATATCAAATCCTGGTTCGTAAACTTCTTCGGCTATATCTGAAAATCTGGAAGGTCGAACAAAGGTAAAAAAATCTATCAGTGAAAATTCTCGCGGCATCTCCCTTCTCTGTATTGCTGACAATAGAAGACTTTTCTGAAACTGTATGTAAAATGCATACAATTTTTGTTCAAATTTCAATGATAAAACCTTGTTTCTTAGTTAGGAACCGGCTCCTTCTTTTATTAATATAAAAATAATAGGAGAAATATAAAAATTAAAAAAAGGTAGAATTATACATATACATGTATACTGATAAATATCAGTACAACACACACACACATACACACACACACACATGTATGTATATATAGTTATATTTATATATACACACAACTATACATAAATATGCATGCCTATGTTCAAACATCCAAATACTAACACAACTGCAAAAGAAATTTATACACACACACACACACACACACACACACACACACACACACACACACACACACACACACACACACACACACACACACACACACACACACACACACACATATATGACCCCTTAGCCTTTGTCAAGGCAGAATTCTAGGAGAAGGAAAACTCTGATATAACACCTGCAACCCTGATGGTATCCAATGATGTTGACTCATTCTTCTTTTTGGTAAATATCATCTTGGGTTAAGAGAGTGGGACTGGCTTTGTGCAGTGCCTTTGCTCACTATAAAAGCTTCACAGCACAGGCATTGCTTTATATCTGGAGATCTCTCTGCACTTGTCGTCACATGGTACCATGGGCCCAGCACTATGTGTCAATAATTGTCACAAGTGTAGTGTCTGTACCAGAGTTTTCAAGTCGCTGGTTGGACTAAAAAGTCACACTCGTTCAGCGCATCGGTAGGGGTTCTCCTACATGGATATAAAGTAGTGGCCGTACTCGAAAACGAGTTGGCAGCCACCATATATATATATATATATATATATATATATATATATATATATAGTCTCGCCTAGTGATTCTGTGTCCTCAGTCTAAGGTGGGGGGAGGGTCTAAAACGACCCAAGAAATCGTCCCTCCTCAGCAGACTAACACATACTGATATCTTTATGATATCAAATTTATACAAGGAATGAGAAACACATTTGTTTAGGCAAAACTGTTAAGGCAAAACTGAGAGACACGGAATCAATTTCCCTATGTTTATCTCTACCTGCATTCCTACATATCACAACACACACACACACACACACACACACACACACACACACACACACACACACACACACACACACACACACACATGCATATATATATGTGTGTGTGTGTGTATGTGTGTATAAGCGTATATAATGTGAGCAATTAAGGATGTTTATAAAAACACACACGCATACATACATACACACATACATACATTATGCAGACCTGATGAGAAATCTGCAGATACTCCACCCTGATTACACCTTCAGATTTATTCCTGTGATTATTGGGGCACTGGGGTATGTTAGTAACTGCCTCAATACAAATCTTGAGAAACTAGGCTTCACAGGAACAGAAAGAACACAACTAGTTAGGAAATTACAAGTACAATCCATTAATGGAACAGTAAAAATATGTAAAACATTCCAAAAATTTTGCATCTAATAACTGCATATACACATGTACAGATACAAAGCATATACACGTGCACACATACAACCCAAAACATACACATCCACACATACAATAACATCCATATCTACACATGCAGACATGCATACATAATCTACCTAGTTGATGTGTCTATGTTAGAAACCGACCCTCTCTCTATTGGGAACAAATTTGTGAAATTATAAAACCAGAAGAACATACAAACATACACACACATACATACATACATACACACATACATACATACAAACATACACACACATACATCCATACCCACACACAGATACACACACACATATACATACATAATACATACATACAAACATACATGCATACATACATACATACGTAACCCTTATTTAATACAGGCTATAAGTAAAACTCTGTTGAATCAAACAATACTAAGTTTAGAAATATATTGAATTTTTACAGAGGCAAAAAGCCAAACTATTTGTACAGTAGAGATATAATTAATTAACTCCATTCAATTGATTCCAGAACAAACCTGGTATTTGTTGTAACGACCCAACAGATCCAAGATCCTTCTGTGATAGTTTAGTGGTTTCGTAATCGAACATTGAAGATTTGAAAATTTACCATGTATAAATTTATAAATATATATATATATATATATATATATTTAATACAATAACAGAGATAGCTTAAAGCTAAACTCTGACTGGTAACCATCTCAATCAACAAACATTAGGTTATATGTTAATATAAACCCAATTTAAGTGTTTGGGTGCTAACTATATGTATTATGTGGAAAGCCAGTTGTATTATTTTATGAGATATAATTAAAGTTAAAATATATCTCTCTTTCCAAACAATTGTTTTATATATATATATATATTTGTGTGTGTGTGAGTGTATATATATATATATATATATATATATATATATATATATATATATATCATCTCAGATGATCTTTCGATCGTACCAAAGAAACATGCTGATGCAAGATATTTCGCTCCACCATTACTGTTCATATTTTCAATATAGTCTTTAGACGTGGAAGCTACATCAGTGACTCAAGAGCCTAGAGTTTAGTGCTGAAGCACCTATCCAAACAAAAACCAGACCTCTTAATATATATATATATATATATATATATATATATATATATATATATATATATATATATATATATATATATATATATATATATATATATATATATATATTAAGAGGTATATATATATACACACATAAGAATGTTTGTAGTTATAACTATTTTTATATATGAATATTTGTGCCCATGAAAGTATATACGTTTGTTCATATACTGTGTAAACTTGGGTAAAATATTCATGTAACTTTTTATTGTTCATTTTTCATTTTTTTTCCTCTGTTATATATCATAGATTATATTTATTATTATCATTGCCATTATTATTTTCTGCAACATGGCGTTAATTTGCAACCACCATGTTACATGGCTTCTCGAGTCGAGCAATCTTAGTTTAAAACAGGTTACCAGCTTGATTTAGTGAGCTTTCGTTACCGATAGTTGTTGTTCGGTGTTCGAGCTGTTCGTGGACTGTCATGCGTCTTTTCTTCTCTGGCTACAATTTCTTCATTGTTGTCATTAGTTGGCTGTTGATATAAGTCTGGTCTTTGTAACAGGGCACCACGATCTCGTTTTTGTTTGAATCTACCAGATCTAGAAATTGAAACTGTTCTTAAACGCTGGGTTTCTGAATTTTCTGGAAATTGGCGCCTGATTTCCTCAGGGATGGTATATTTGCCGTCAAGACTATTTGGATCTTTTTGTTTCTTTTTGAAATATTTTCTAATTGTTTCCATGCTTGATTGTTTTCTTTGATTAAGTAGAAAATATGAGGAATCTTATTTTTCTTTAAGACAATTGTTAATAATATACAGTGAATGTATGTATTTATAAGGGTGTTTCTTCGTTATTCGAGTAGAAGAAAAAATAAGTCTGTTACAATTTTCTCTCAGATAATGGTTCAGTACTAAATATATAATATAAAAATATCAACAACAAAATTATATCCTATGCTTTTTTGTTTTGTTTTTACGAGTAATATGAAGGTTCAAATAAAGCAGGCAGACTTATGTTGTGATTAAGTGTACAGTGTGCTTTGGACTTGCATCATATTTTTTTCACATGTTCTTATTTCCAGTTGACAGCAATCTGAAAGAAAAAAGGAAAAAAGAAATATAATAAGGATTAAACATTTGTTTATATTTTGCAATTATCAACTATTTAAAGTAATTGGATTAACAACAATGGCTCCTGATTTAGGCACAAGGTCAACAATTTTAGGGGGGGGGGGGAGGAAAGTCGATTAAATCGACCCAGTACGTTACTGGTACTTTATTTTATGGACGTCGTAAGGCTGAAAGGCAAAGTTAATCTCGGCAGGATTTGAACTCAGAACCTAATAAGTCGTAACTAAACGCTGCAAAGTATTTTATCCAACGCTTTAATGATTCCGTTAGTCCACCACCTTTTATAATGGCTTCTAACATAGACACAAGGCCAGAAATTTTGGGATAGGCTAAAGTCGATTATATCGATCCAAGTACTTGATTGGTACTTTATTTTATTGACCTTGAAGTCAAGGATCTCAAGGGTTTTGAGGAATGATGTAAGGCGTTTAGGGACGGTGCCTAGCGCCCTAGTTGTGATTGGCATGACTTCTGTCTCTACATGGTGATCATTTCTAATAGCGCTTGTAAGGTTTGCATACTTATTGATCTTTTCCAGTTCCTTTTAAGCCACATTGTGGTATTGAGGGACTGCAATATCGATTAGATTTCATTATGGGGGGTTGCTCGTTTTACAGCAATATCACTGCAGTTGTGTTGGGCATAGCTTGGGGCCTTGATCTTGAGGTCCCAAAATAACTCTACTCCCTTACCTGATAGGGCAGGATTCAGGAGAAGTATATTCATAATGTTCAGATCCACTAGCAATATATGCCACAGATTCGTCTGCTTTATGGCGTACTCTGGGTAGCAATTTTGTCCATCGATGTTAGCTTTCACCCAATTGGTTCTGAGTGCCTTGTCTTGTGTGGTAGTAATAATAGCCTCAGTGCTGTTTTTAACCCAACCTGACCTAAGCCAAAGCCAAGACCTAGGATTAACAATGTCTTTAATGACAGCTGGAAATTTGCCATGAAGAGCGTTTTCTTTCCATGCCTGTTCTTGTTTCTCTCTAAAGGATTTTTGAATGCTTTCTTACCTTGACCGTTTGTTAAAAAGTCTTCCTTCAGAACTCCTCTGAGTAGTGGTTCTTGAGTTAATGTTAGTGAGTGCAACAGCTTGTGGGGCTATCTATGTACACAATGCTCAACTGAAATTAAACATCTCCCACCTTCTTTTCTCTTAAGGTACAGCCTTGCAATATTTGCCCTTGGATGTAAGCACCCAGTTCATGTTAAGATATTGCATGTGCATCTATCAATTCTTTCAAGGTCTTGTTTCATCTTATCAACTATTCCAGCATTATACCTCACTATTCCTAAAGCCCATTGTTCTATTCCAGATGTTAGATTACCTGCATACAGTTTTGACTTGGACAATTTTCTCATTCTCCTGATATACTCCTTTTCAATCTTTTCCTTCATTTCACCTGTTCTAATTACTGTATCCTGCGACATGCCCAAGTATTTGTAACCTGTTTCTTCAATTATGACATTATTTCACCATCAGGCATTTCAATACCATCGATCTCAACCAATTTGCCCTTTTTCATTGACAATGTTTTGCCCTTGTCTAAACCATACTTCATGACTGTCTTCGGATACAATCCTCACTGCATGGTCAAGTGAATGAAGTTCTCTTTCGTTACAGCCATACATCTTTAAATCATCCATGGACAATAGATGGCTTTAGGCATGGGCTCTTTCAAGATGTAATATCTACAATTTGTTTCTCTAAGAACAAGAGTAAGGGGAATCAGTATAATGATAAACAACAAAGGTGATAATGAGTCCCTTTGGAAAATACCTCAGCTGATGAGAACCTCCCTAGAACTTCATTACCAAAAAGGCAAAGCTAACCTCGGCGAGACTTGCCTTTCATTCTTGCGGGTCGATAAAATAAAGTACCAGTAACGTACTGAGGTCGATTCAATCGACTTTCCCTTCCCTTTCAAATTGCTGTCCTTGTGCCTATAGTAGAAATCATTATTATTATTATTATTATTATTATAAAATGTCTTCTGATTGATGTAACAATCCCAACTGACGGTATCATTTCTACCAAGGAAATGGAGAAACTATGCAAATATAAAGATCTAGAGATCGGAATTACCTGAATGTGGATGTTGAAGACAGAAACAATACCTATAATAATAGGTGCTCTGGAGATGATAAAAAAAAGCACGCAGACAGATACAAAACCCCAGAACTTACAAATATATACAGCTTAAAAAAAATAGCACTACTAGGCACCACACACATATTACGAAGAATACTCTCAATACAATAGAATAAACAACACCAAAAACAACACTACACGTTTCCAAGGCGCACAGAACTGCGCTCGGTAATGCAATGATAACGCGCAACATCATAATAATTATTTCTACATTTGGCACAAGGCCAGCAATTACCCAGTACATTACTGGTACTTTATTTTATCGACCCCGTAAAGATGAAAGGCAAAGTTAACCTCGGCGGGATTTGAACTGAGAATAGCAAGGGCCATAACTCTATGCATCAAAGCATGGCGTCCGACCCTCTACCGATACTGCCATCATAATAATGATGATTGTTTCTACATTTGGCACAAGGCCAGCAATTACAGTATATTACTGGTGCTATATTTTATCGACATAATAAGGATGAAAGGCAAAGTTAACCTCGGCGGGATTTGAAGTCAGAAAGTAAAGGGCCATAACTCTATGCTGCAAAGCATGGGATCTGGCGCACTACCGATACTGCCAATCCACTGGTAATAATAATAATAATTGTTTCTACTTTTGGCACAAGACCAGCAATTAACCAGTACATTACTGGTACTTTATTTTATCGACCCCGTAAGGATGAAAGGCAAAGTTAACCTCGGCGGGATTTGAACTCAGACCATAAAGGGCCGTAACTCTTTGCTGCAAAGCATGGCGTCCGACCCTCTACCGATACTGCCAATCCAATAAAAATAGTAATAATAGTAATAATAACGGTTTCATCCTAATCCACACCAAACAAAAAATAAACATACACCCACAAAATTATAAGTCTATAATATGCCTACCAACAACATATAAAGCCACCAAATCCATAATAATTGTTTCTACTTTTGGCACAAGGCCAGCAATTATCTAGTGTATTGCTGTTACTTTATTTCATCGACCCCGTAAGGATGAAAGGCAAAGTTAACCTCGGCAAGGCCGTAACTCTATGCGTCAAAGCATGGTGCCCGACCCTCTACCGATACTGCCAAACCCATTAGTTACATACGTGAAAAATAATCAGAAAAAATGTATGGCTGTAAAGGCCAGCTACTGACGAATCGGGCTGTTAAAAATTGTAAAACGAAGAAACTTAACTTCAGCATAGCCTGGATTGACAAGACTTGACACGGAAGTAAGCCAGAGTGAAAGTTAAGGATGGTTCAAAAGCAGAAACAGGTTTGATTCTAGCTGCACGACATCAAAGTCTAGTGATAAACAAATGAAAGAATAAAATAATGAAAGTAGATCCTAACGTCAGCTGCACTCTATGCAACTCTAAATTAGCAGACCTATGGTCAAAAGCATTCCAGAGAGTATGTGTTCTTTTATATTTGAAGAGGATAATTTGCGATTTGAGGGAGATTTGGCTACTATTTCTAGCAGGTTCAGTGACTAGGTAAAAGCTCCATAGTTGACTTGTAGGCCCGAAAAGCTCATATGCATTATTTTCTTTCTCAGATTAATAAATAATGTTTACTTTTTTATTGTAGGACTTAACGAGTCTACCAAAAAATACATTCATGTTGTCAGTTGTGAAGACATAACCGGTTACAATAAGCAGCTGCTTTCTAAAATATCTTTTCATAAGAAGGATTTCATATGTTGAACATATTCTATCAAAATAGTTTTATGATTTACGAAAGAGCTGCTGTCATTAACAGCAGTTTTGTTTATTTATTTTTAATTTGTTATATAACTTATTTTAATTTCTAAATTTTTTTTTTGTTTCGTATGTTGGAGAAACTGTATGACGTTTTCTAATTTCTAAACATAACATTAAATTGAAATTTCTGGAATTTCAGTAAATGTAATGCAAATTATAGGCAGCAATTAGCAGAGTCGTTAGAACGTCGGATAGAACGTTTTGAGGCATTCAACCCAGCTCTCGACGCTCTGAATTAAAATCTGCCAATGTCAAGATCGAGATCGGTAAAAAAAGTACTAGTCCAGTACTGGGTCGATTCTTCTTATATATCTATTTCTCATTTCCTCTATATCAGTCCAACCTGCGGCCCGCGAAACTTTCTGAATGGCTCACCTAAGTCATCTAAGTGAAATTTTTCTGATTTTTTTACCTCAACTTTTCAGTTGTAATTTATCTTTTTATCATTTTTACGAGTGAAGAAAACAAAGTGTACGAATTCTGAAGAAACAAATCAAAACAACCTGAGTTACCACCCCCTTTTTTAATGTGGGCACGAATGTAAATTAGCGCTTGCGGCCCGCTTCTCGAAAAAGGTTGCGCACGCCTGCTCTATATCATCTCTCTCCTTCTATGGAAGAAATCGGCTGGAGAGGAGATGGGCTCAGCGAGGTTTTACAAAAAATGGCCTAAGACATGCGCATGTCTCTACTGCACTTCTACGATTCCATCAGAAATCATGGGTCTATAGATACAATGCAAATTATCATGATTTTACTGATGATGCTTTCATTATTGGAATGTGCACTGCTTTCACATTTAAATCGGTGCTTCTGCTACACGCACTAACATCCGAACTAAGCAAACAGACAAACTTCCTTTAATATTTTATTTTAAATATCTGAATACAGAATTTAATAAAGAGAATAATAGGAAAATGTATTCTACGATAATTTTAAAACATTTAGAGAACTTCAGTATATACCATGTTCTTAACTGTTTTCCTTGGAGCATAGACGAAGAGTTTCGGGGGGGGGGGGACAACCTTTGCGGCGAACTGGTAGGATAGTTAAAGCGTAGGATGAAATGTCTTGCGATATTTGTTACGATTTTTTGTGTACTGAGTTCAAATCTCGTCGAGATCAGCTTTGTCTTTCTTCCTTTTGGGCTCGTTAAAGCAACGTACCAGTTCATGGCATTGGATTAGCTAAATTGTTAGCCTTGGCAAACATGCATTGCGACATTGTTTTTGCTCTTTATAATCTGAGTAAAGGCGGTGGATTGGCAGTATCGGTAGAGCGTCAGACACCATGCTTTGCAGCATAGAGTTATGGCCATTCATGATCTGAGTTCAAATCCGCCGAGGTTAACTTTGCCTTTCATCCTTACGGGGTCGATAAAATAAAGTACCAGTTACGCACTGGGGTCGATTAAATCGAGTTTCCTCTCCCCCAAAATTGCTGGCCTTGTGCCTATATAAGAAACTTTTATAATCTGAGTTTGTTTTTATAGTATACTTAATCCACCACCCAGTTTAATACCACCGCCTGCTCCATAGGTGCCTTTAACAACATTACCTCTTTAGCAAGTATTCGGTTCTGAGGATAATGTCCTCCCTTCCTAGCACAAATATCTAAGGCCACGAAAATATATAGGTGCTACCCTTCCCTCTCTCTCTCACCAAACATTAAAAAACGAACAGAAACCCATTCAACTGATTGGCAAATACTCACTCACCAACAACTTTGAAAACCATAGCCTATCAACACACTCTCACTCACCTATCGACCCCCCCCCCTCTCTCTCTCTCTCTCTCTCTCTCTCTCTCTCTCTCTCCCTTTCTCTCTCTCTCTCTCTATCTATCTATCTCTCGCGCGCGCGCCCCCCTCTCTCTCTTCAAAAAACAAATAAATTGATTCCAACTGAGTTAGTCTCCATTGGCTTGTCACGAATGGTTGCATGTTAACCATAGGCATATATATATATATATATATATATATATTGTTATACTTTGGGAGGGTCATGTTGCCAATAAGAAACACACGCACCAGTTGCTTTCACTTCAATTTATTATATATTTATAAATTTACAAATTTATAAATTTATAAATTTCTGGTTGGTTGGTTGATTCCACAACCAGATAGTTGTTTATATATAGTCATGTATAGATAAGAAATGTGTAACCTGTAAAATAAGCCCCCATATTAACTGTAAAACTAGAAATGTAGTATATAGCATAAGATGTACTGAAGGACAATGTAGAGACAAAAATATAGTGTACATAGGTGAGACAGCTCGTAGTGTATGGGAACGGATAAATGAACACTGGCGAGACCTTCAAGATAATAAAGAATCATCTGTACTCTACCAACATGCTAAGATAGAACACAAGGGTAAATTAGAGAACATAGAAATAAAAATAGAATCTACACACAGAAAAGATGCAATGTTTAGACAAATTACAGAGGCAATAAACATAAAAGAATTACAACCAAAATTAAATAGAAAATATGAGTGGAACAGCAACATCACAACTTACAATTAAGGACAAAATGAAAACACACACACACATAGAACAAACAACTAACCATGTAAATAAACAAATAGATAAATGAACATAAACACACACAGACACCCGGATGTGGCGCATGCGCAGACTGAGCACACAACACACACACAGAAACAAAATGGCGTAGGACAGAACAAAGGAGAGGCACAGAAACAAAGAAAGGAATCCCCAGTCACTGAAGAGGTCACAGAGTGTGTGACGAAAGAACTATGACTATATATAAACAACTATCTGGCTGTGGAACCAACCAACCAACCAGAAATTTATAAATTTATAAATTTGTAAATTTATAAATATATAATAAATTGAAGTGAAAGCAACTGGTGCGTGTGTTTCTTATTGGCAACATGACCCTCCCAAAGTATAACAATATCGGTTTCAACACACGATTTCAGATAAAGAATCTTGCTAAACAAATTCAGAAACGATATATATATATATATGTATATATATATATATATATATATATATATATAACCAGTCAGTTCTTCGGAGCATGCTCTGAAGAACTGACTGGTTATAATTTTGTATTGGCGATCGAGTAACGTGAAAACAAGCGAATAGCGATCTCTAGACCTACCAGTTCAGAGAAACAATTGTCAGCAATGAGATTAAAAACCTTTTTTGTATTGCAAACCATGTCAATCTTCTTTCCTGATTTATTATTAGTCCAAGTGTTTACAACATAGGAATTACAGCATACTCGCAACATCACTATGAATACGCCTTGTTGAGTCAAACCAAGCCTAGCGTTGATATCATCCACTACCCGGAATACCATAACTGGACTACACCTAAGGGGACTGGATATAACTATTATTTGTTACCCCGTATATATATATATATATATATATATATATATTTCGTTTCTGAATTTGTTTAGGAAGATTCTTTATCTGAAAACGTGTGTTGAAACCGATATTGTTATACTTTGGGAGAGTCATGTTGCCAATAAGAAACACACGCACCAGTTGCTTTCACTTCAGTTTATTATAAATTTCCGGTTGGTTGGTTGGTTCCACAACCGGATGGTTGTTCATATATTGTCAAAGTTCTTTCGTCACACATTCGGTGACCTCTTCAGTGACTGGGGATTCTTTTCTTTGTTTTGTGCCTCTCCTTTGTTCTGTCCTACGCCATCTTTGTTCTGTCCTACACACACAAAAACAAGAGGTCTAATAAGACCGAAATACCTTGATTACTTGCTGAAATCAAATTAAAATTATATTAGTTATTGAGCTATTTTCTTTTCTTTTAGACGATGTATAACGATTGTTGAATATTTCCCAACAATGCTACAACTAGTGAGGCTTGCGACGGAAAATGTTAATTATATTACAAACCATTCTCTAAGATAATTGGTTCGTCACGGCTGAAACGGATTTGATCATATATTTACTCTATCATAGCTGACCTGGGGCTAAATAACATCACCCTACAAAATACATTGTTTGTATTATGATCAATATGTGCGTAGGTGTAAAACAGCATTTGGCAGAAGTTAAACATAACAACATTTTAATAAAACGGTTTCCAATTTTGGGAAATTGATTATATATTAAACACATGACACTGTATAGAAATATTTATACACAGTACTTGAATAAAACACGTGACAGTGTGTAGATGTGTGCGTATATATTGAAACGTGTTGTGTGTACTTAAAAAGGATTATTACAAAAATATATATAACTGGCACTTCGTCGGTTACGACGACGTGTGTCACAGTTAATGCGATCAATAGAACAGACACGTCACGAAATTAACGTGCAAGTGGCTGAGTATTAACGTAGGTCTCAGGGAGATTCAGTGTGACACATAATATGACAATGATGGCTTCTCGAATTACAAGTAAAACTCATTTTTGCCAGCTGAGTGGACTGGAGCAACGTGAAATAAAATGTCTTGCTCAAGGACACAACGTGCCGCCGGGAATGAAACCCACGACCTTAGCCGAATACCCAAACCACTAAGCCATGTGTCTTCACACACATAAAAAAAAAAAACACATGTTATTTAAATAATTATCAACCCATGCGATGAAGTGAAACAGTAAGAATTTGTGACAAACAAATGAAAAAAAAAAAAAAAAAAAATTATCCGAAAATACAGAGAAACATTTAAAATGAGAAGACGCTACCTGATCGTTGAAAATATCAAATAGCACCGATTAAAACAACGAATCAAATTGAAAAGCTGACAAAAATGTTGAAAGGTAACTGCATAATACTTGTAAAATTTACTTTTTACCTCATTTAATGTTTATTGATGTTGACAATATAACAACATTGTGAGCAAACATACTATGTATGAACACGGTACATATCAACACCAAACCGATCCTGTCTCCACCCACAGATAAAAACCACATCATTCAAACCAAGGTTATTAAGCGAATGCATACTTTGAATAGGTTGCATAAAAAGTGCTGAAAACGGAGTGTGTAAAAGATAATATCGCTAGATATAAATAAGTCGGTTTCCAACGAAATTGATGACAATCTAAATAAAGAACCGAAATTTTTCCGTTTATGTCTCACAAATAAAACATAAAAAGCATAAATGGACATGAGAGGAATACGTTTTAATCATGTGTGGATATTTTACAGTCAGACTATAATTTAAAAAAAAATTAGAACCCCCCACAAAAAAAAAAACCAGCAAAAAAACTATAGTATACTTGGATACAAATGTGGAAGAAACATAGCCTGGATCAAAGCATATGTTGGATCCCCCATCCCAACATATTAACTAACTTATTCTAAATCTAAACAGTATTAGAAACCGAACGCTTAAAAGAAAGAATATACAAGGAAAATATAGGCAACGACATAAAACGATCAACAAAAATAAGTAAATAAGCAACTCCCAAATATCTACTGGATACAAAATAATGATTTCTAGTATAGGCACAAGGCCAGTAATTTGGGGAGAGGAGAAAATCGATCAAATCGACCTCAGTGCGTGACTGGTACTTTATTTTATCGACCCCGTAAGGATGAAAGGCAAAGTTAACCTCGGCGGGATTTGAACTCAGACCGTAATGGACCATAACTCTATGCTGCAAAGCATGGTGTCCGACTCTCTACCGATACTGCCAATCCACCATCCTTATACGGAACCAAAATAATGCAAACATGTACACACACACACACACACACACACACACACACACACACACACACACACATATACACACACACGCATTCCAAAAGATGTCAACATGAATGGACCTGTTATTTTTATCTAAATGGACATGAGAGGAATACGTTTCAATCCTGTGTGGATATTTTACAGTCAGACTATAATTTAAACAAAAATTAGACCCCCCCCTCCCCCAGCAATTCCAAACCGCCCGTCCCTTCAATCTATCTTATTTCTCATCCTTTCTTCTGACGAAGGACTAGCGTCCGAAACGTTAAGACCCTCTTCCTGCTATTTCAAGCGTTAACCTAATATATTCTTTCCATATACTGTACCGATTGTGGTGTTATTTCTGTTTACTTTTTACACACACACATATATATATATGTATATATATCTATATATATATATATGAAAAGATTCAGGTCTCCAACGGCTGAGCTCCGGCCGTTTCGAGAGCTAGATCCGCATCCTATCTGATATATATATATATATATATATATAGTATAAAAAAACGAAAAATCAGTGTTACAATTGTTTCGTGTTACAATTGTTTCGCATACAATTTTGGTATACCGCATATGGAAGCACCATAGCTACCATTATACACACGTATATATATATATATATATATATATATATATATATATATATATATATATATATATATATATATATATACGTATATATAGAAAGAAAGAGAGAGAGGAAAATGCGAAGTTCAAGATGTTAGGGTCCTTTATTAATTGAGCCGTTATACATATTTCAATGACGGTAGATATATTGATTAAAAGGTAACATTTACCTCAGCAATGTTAGTTTTTAATCAATTTTTCCAGTCTGAAGAAATCACGATATCTATCGTCATTGAAATATGTATAACGGCTCAATTAATAAAGGACCCTAACATATTCAACTTCGCATTTTCCTCTTTATATACTCCATCATTCCTGTTTTTATGAAGTAGTATATATATATATATATATATATATATATATATATATATATATATATATATATTTTGAGTTTATGTTGGTTGTATACCAACACCTCAGTATGCAGGCTGGAGCACTCGACGAAGTGCGCAGGTTGGTTTGGTTACTCCGGAGTAGTGTAAAATAAAGTTAAATAAAAGTCAAATGATTAAAATTTAGCTTCGTTTATTACTGCTATATATATTTCAGTGACAGCCATCTTTGGCTGTGACCTCTTCAGGCAGTTTGAATTAGTATGGTATAGACAAGTACATATGTTGTTTAGGTGTATGATATTGTCAATACTCTGATATGCCCAGTTCCTTGCTGCGTTGTTAATTCACTGGGGAACTGGAGTCATATGAATTCAAACAAACGAATTTTCGTGTCACAGGTCCCCTTCTCCTCTCATTGGTCAGTTATTAGTGTTGTCACTGTTGGAGTTAGCTTAAAAATTGATAAAATGGTAGAAGGGACAAGGTGTTGAAGGAACAAAATATCAAAAAATGTGTCAAACTTCCCATTGTTCAGTTCTGAGAGCATTCCTCAGTCAGAAGTCTATAGAATTCTTTCTGGGGTGAGGCTCCCTGTAGTGTTTATGCCTGCTATTGTTCAGTACATTTGACCTCCACCATTATTTTGGTACTGTTGTTGTTGTAGTGGTCAGCTTATATCTTGCTGCTGCTAACAATTTAGAAGTATTCAGTTTGTGTTTTCTCTTCATCCCACCCGCCACCATCGTAGTGGTGGTGGCGGGGGGGGGGGGGGGTTATTTCATGTATATGAAGAAATATAAGGCAATAAATGAAGAAAACAGAAGATAAATAAATAATATAATAAAATAAAATAATTAATATAATTTGTGTAATTTGAAAATAAATAAATAAATAGAGAATAAAGAATAAAGAGTAAATGAGAGATTGGTGAAAAAGTAATGATAATGTATATGGAGAAGTGAGAAATAATGTAGGATAAAGTGTGTGTGTGTGTGTGTGCTATAACCAATCTCAAGGTCAGAATATGTTGGATAGATTGTTATGATACAAGATGTTAAGATGAGATATTCAATGTGTTTGTGTTATAATCTATCTCAACTTAAAATAAATATAAGGTTATACAGTGAAGAGGGCAGAAAACAAATAACAAATTAATATAGAGAAATCAAGATTTAAGATTGGAACTTTAAAGTCAGAAATCTGGTAAATTAAAAGTGTTCTCTATTTATTTATTTATTTTCAAATTACACAAATTATATTAATTATTTTATTTTATTATATTATTTATTTATCTTCTGTTTTCTTCATTTATTGCCTTATATTTCTTCATATACATGAAATAACCCCCCCCCCCCCGCCACCACCACTACGATGGTGGCGGGTGGGATGAAGAGAAAACACAAACTGAATACTTCTAAATTGTTAGCAGCAGCAAGATATAAGCTGACCACTACAACAACAACAGTACCAAAATAATGGTGGAGGTCAAATGTACTGAACAATAGCAGGCATAAACACTACAGGGAGCCTCACCCCAGAAAGAATTCTATAGACTTCTGACTGAGGAATGCTCTCAGAACTGAACAATGGGAAGTTTGACACATTTTTTGATATTTTGTTCCTTCAACACCTTGTCCCTTCTACCATTTTATCAATTTTTAAGCTAACTCCAACAGTGACAACACTAATAACTGACCAATGAGAGGAGAAGGGGACCTGTGACACGAAAATTCGTTTGTTTGAATTCATATGACTCCAGTTCCCCAGTGAATTAACAACGCAGCAAGGAACTGGGCATATCAGAGTATTGACAATATCATACACCTAAACAACATATGTACTTGTCTATACCATACTAATTCAAACTGCCTGAAGAGGTCACAGCCAAAGATGGCTGTCACTGAAATATATATAGCAGTAATAAACGAAGCTAAATTTTAATCATTTGACTTTTATTTAACTTTATATATATATATATATATATATATATATATATATATATATATATATATATATATATATATATATATATATATATATATATTGTTATACTTTGGGAGGGTCATGCTGACAGAAACGAAATATATATATATATATATATATATATAAACAAACCGAGCATTATAGTAAATGCTCGGTAAACCGATACGTGCATATATATATGTGTGCATGTATGTATATATATACATACTACTGTACGTCTGTATACATATATGTATGTACGTATACATAACATACATACTTACATTTAAGTAAGTGCCGTACTAAGAGTGAGAAATGAAATTTCGTTTCATTCTATTCCATTTATCGTTTTCGGTGCGCCCGGCCGACTGAACTCACTCGATATGCAAATTAGGCTGCTCAGCCGTTAATATGCATAAGGAAAGTATATACTTTCAGACGTTCAACCATCTGGCAGGAAGGTATACGATGCTGACGATAGCTAATAAGCTTGAAACTAGTACATCGTTCCTGTGTCAGTGTTGAACAAAAAGGTGACGTGGTTGCCTAAACACTGTACGGCGTAATTCGGGCTGTTTGTTTGTTTACAAACAAACAAAACGAGCATTATAATAAATGTTCGGTAAACCGATACGTGCATGTATATATGTGTGCATGTATGTATATATATACATACTACTGTACGTCTGTATATATATATGTATGTACGTATACAAGAGTGAGGAGATAGTCTTGGTGCCCTCCTACTGCGGGCAGAAAATTGTGAGGGTCAAAGTGACCCAGGTCCCGCCCGACGTGCCCATACCTTGGCTAGCCGCGTCTGTACTGGCTGGAATCGAGGAGAAGACCACCATACTGCAAATACAGAGAATGGGAAGAGAGAACTGGTCAGGAATAGGCATGCAAATGCTAATACAGACTGACCAGGAGTGCATCGAGGCCATCCCAGACATCATAGACCTAGAAGAAGGGCTCCAACTCCCTATAAGCGTGAAAAGAAGGCGCCCAAAGTGCTATCTCTGTGAGCAGAAAGGTCACCTCAGGGCCTTCTGCCCGCAGAAGACAGCCAAGAAGAGGCCCCTCCCCTCCTTCTGACGCCTGATCCGCTACTACCAAGAGCAGGGCAGGCAACAGAGGCAGAAGACCATTCCATGGTGAGTAGGGGGGCAACGTCCATGACACCCATACCAAGGCCACAGACAACTAAAACTGCGGCAGCAGTGGCGGCAACACCAACAGTCGCTACACCGGCGGCAAAATCACCGGAGCGGGCTCCACTACGACCACCAACAGAAGTGGAGCTCATACCCCTCTCAGACACCACGGAATCTGACATGGAGTGTGAGGCGGGAGGGAAGTGGCAAACGGTCTGCCACAAAAAACAAAAGAGGAAAAACCCCTTAGCTTCACCCTCCAAAAACGAAGGCAGACAAAGAGGGGTAAAGGCTGCAAGGAGATTTGCAGCAACACTACCACCACCACCATCACCACCACAAGCATCACCACCAACAACAACCACACCACCACCAGCATCACCAAAAACACCAACATCGCAAACAAAACAAAACACACATCCAACAGCAACAACAAGAAAACAGCAACAAAATCACCCCTCTCCCCCAAAACTACACAGCTATAAACATGGCAAATAAAGAACTCATACAACATATAAAGCAGCACACAGACATCACAGAAAAAAACTACAAGACCCCACCAACACCAAGAACCCTCCCGACAAACATAAGCTTCATTGAAATCAAAATATAACTATAAACTTTTAAAACAAAAATT
>OZ024743.1:124395468-124407968 GCA_964016885.1 Eledone cirrhosa
TAATTATCTATTTTCCTTGAAAATGTCTTCCTTTCTGATGCAGTCGCAAGGGCGCCGTCGTGACAAACAGCGTGTCTAGGACATTTTGGAACTGATGGGGCCTATCACAAACCAGGTATAACTGATTTCTTCAAAAGAAAAAGAGACGAAGAATCGACACCAGTACTCGACGGCTACTTTGTTAATTGAGCTCGAATGCATTTGAACTCAGAACGCAGACAACCGGATTAAAAATTGGAATGAATACCGGAGCAACGCTACAACGATCCTGCAAATTTGCTGCCTTATGATCTACTTTCCGACCTACCCATCTGCCCGCATGCCTGTCTGACCGGTTGCTTATCTATCTATCTATCTTTCTATTTGGGGATTTCGATTGTTTAATTTGTTTGTTTCAATATTTTTACAGGATTGTATGTAAAATCCCCGGCATGTGTCTTTCTTTTGTCCCCTTTTCTTGTGCACCCTTGTAGAAAATAAAGAAATATATCTCTTTATATATCTATCTACCTACTTACCTACCTACACCCGTTTCACCAGTTTGGTTATGTATGTAGTTGCCGCTTTATACATGTCGACATGACCGTGTTTATTTTTCCTTTCAAATCTAAAATTATCTGCTTACTACCTAACATTTTTCTACTCACCTGCCACCATTTGTTTATCTCTTCAGATGGGTTCAATCAGGTCTTGGTGGATATTTGTGACTTCTCAGACTCAACTTTCTCATAAACAATAGGTACTACTTTCGAAGCACGTTTTTTTGCTGTTTGCAAAACGAAATATGTGCTAATGATTATAATGAAAACCAATGTATAATTGTGCCTTCATGAGATATTAATCATTTACTATATTCAGTGGTGCTAGTTATCAGTCATGTCACAGACAGACAAGCAGGTATAGCTTATAATGTACAGTCATACAAACTTTCATGTCTGGCGTAATATATCAGTGAAGGTCTATGTAACACTATATATATATATATATATATATATATATATATATGTATATATGTGTGAGTGTGTGTGTGCATGTGCGTGTGTATGTGTGTGTGTGCGTGTGCGTGTGTATGTGTGTGTGTGTGTATGGATTGTTACATTTAATCTAAAGACACTCGTAGTTTGTATATCCGTTTCTCGTGTTGTTTATTCGCTAGTATCTAGAGCCCTGTAAGCTCCTCATGCAGGTAGAGGACAGGTTCCGCCTGATACATCGGAACCAGGTTGTTACGTAGTCTCTGGTGGGCGACTGAAAAAGCAAGTTTTGTTTTTATTGAAAGTCAAGTGCTGAAAGCTTTTATCTAAAATAGGAATATTGGCGTTAGTTTCATTGAGGTAGGACCTATACATATGTAAACCAATTTGAAGGTGATTTCGTACTAAGGTAGCTACATAGCTCTCATTCCCGAAGGTCTTAAATTTTATTCTTATAGCTGAGAGATAATTCCATGAGGAGAGAGTGAAGTCTTTGTTACTATTTAGTCAGAGAAAGAAGGACGGTGCTCATAAACCTTTCCATGGTTTCTGAAACTGATAGAAGAAGGGAGGAAGTTATCTTTAAGCCGGAGACCTATTCTGAATGCTTGCAACAGAACGGACTTTACTAAAGGCCAGATGGTTGTGTTAAACTATTGATGAATTATGCCTATTACCCAAGTATGCCACAATGGATTTAAACTCAGAACGCAGAGAGCCGGAACAAATAACGAAATGTGTTTCATTCTATGCTCTAACGACTCTGCCAATTCACCGTTTGAAAGAAGCAACAGATATTAGGAAACGAAAAGTCGTTAAGTAATTCAGTTGACTTTTAATCCATCCTTCTACACTTTAAAAGCAGGAGAGTTCATAGAAATGTTCGATAAGTTCAATCGTAGGTCATTTTCTCGCTTCAATGTCAAATCAGCAATCGCTGGCATGCGATGTTTAACAAACACATTAGAGGACAATGATAATAAGATTTTCTTGATCGAAGTTTAGTTATAGAAAATGAGATAATATAATGAATTAATGCTATTGCCAAAAATATGACTATTGATTTTTAATGATGTGATTGTAATGCCAATGATATGAGTACAAGACTTCAAATTTTGACAGGAGAGGCCAGTCAACGAAATCGACCGGAGCACATGACTGGAATGTTATTTCTCTATGCAGACACATGATCAAAGAAACTCTAATGTATTCTCTCTTTTTTGTTAAATAGAAAACGACAGGGAGTTTTTGAAAAAGAAATTTGACTGCTATTTCAAGCATGTCAATCGATCGTGTAGAGGTTCCAACAGTATGCTGTCTAGGGCTGTCACATCAAGTAGCACATTTTCAAAAAGTTAAGTATTATGTTAGAAAGTTTAAAAAAAAAAAAATATTACTAATAAATTAGAATATACATACATCCGTAGACACACACATTGCCTGCAAGCAAGATGATAACTACGGACATGTTTCGGCGTCATGGGACTTCATCAGTAAAACGCATTTTAGCGAAGTCTGCTTTAATCACTTAACAGAAATTTTTACACGAAGAAAAATAATTATGTGTAATTTGCATAATTACAAAACGTGAGCTCAGGGAAAATATTCAAATGGGCCAATAACATAAATGTAGATAAATGAGATCGATGGTGAAGTACAGAACGACATATGGCATAAACACTGTCCCTCCAAACATCCCACGTTTATATGTAAGTATGTATGTATATATGTATGTACACACACACGCACACACACACACACACACACACACACACACACACACACACACACACACACACACACACACACACACACACACACACACACACACACACACACACACATTAAAAAAAGGATGAAGTTTCGTTTATATGTATTTAGTGTTTTATTGTGTATCGACCTGTTATGCGCATTTCGCAGAGAATTGGGGCAAGGTGACCCTTAAAAGTTATGGACCCAACTCCATTATCGATCTGCTCTTCAGACTGACGATCCAACAGGATTTGCCAGTAGGTCAGTTACAGTTTGCTTGGTTAATAATTTAATATCATTTTCAATATGATTCTTAATTTTAAAATTAAAATATTGTAGTAGTAACTAGTAGTTTGTGAAGGCACGTGGCTTAGTGGTTAGAGAGTTGGATTCGCAATCGTGAGGTTGCGAGTTCAATTCTCGGATCGGGTGATGTGTTGTGTCCTTGAACAAGACACTTTATTTCTCGTTGCTCCTTCTGCCAGGAGTTGCGACCGGTAGATAGTATTCAGCAATGGAAACATTGTTTCCTTGGTCCAATTTTACGAGGTCCACCCCACTCGACAAGCGAATGAGGTTTGGGGTCTTGTCGATCGATCAGAGCGAGCAAATAGTAAGTAACCCCAATTATTATTTTTTTCTAGTTGGTAAACGTGCAGTCCTGAAACATTATGTAATTCTCTTCTTGTAGCCCAAACCGCAGACCCGATGCTGTTCAAAATACTGTGGAAATATACCTTGTCTCATGTTAACATACGGATACGGATTTGACTTGAAATTTACAATGATTTATTGCTAAATGAAATGAAAGTGTCAACTATGTCTTTTCAGCTATACAGTATGTTACTAAATATAATTGTAGAAATTCATACATCACCAAGAGACATCACCAATAAAGTTATTACGCTCCATTGTTACAAACAATTTATATTCACTTCAAAAATTTATGACCAAATCATTCATGCATGATTTAATTAGCATCCAACCAGTCGTGAGAAAAAAGGAAAGAGAAATGTAGGATTTTTTTACAAGCTATTTTCTATCTCAACAATCTAGTATTAATTTACACAGGGCTACAATTGACGTTGTTATATAACTCTGGGTAATTTCTTAGCGAACAGAAACATACACATACGCACACCTATACACACACACATACAGACTTACACTTACGCACACACACACACACACGCGCGCACACACACACGCACACACATATATATATATTTATCATCATCATCCGTCGGCCTCAGCCGAAATCTACTCAACTATTGATCTCCACATGGGTCTGTCGTTCATTGCCGCTGCCAAATCCTGGATTTCAATACCAGAATCTCTGGAGATGTCATCGGGATGGGAGAGAATGTACCCCCTGTTATTAGTGACTGCTTCTGGTTTCCAAAGCACTAATGGGGAGACAACCACGTAGGTGGTACGATGACAGTGGCCAACAAATCTTACTCTCCTTTTACGTACAACAACAGATATATGTGGGAGGCTGGTATATATTTCTTTGAAAGTCAGATGTCGCCAGCTTATGTTCTGAATGCGTCGAAGTAGGCGAGTGTAGGTGCCTTCAAGGCGCTTTTGTTGTTTGGATGATGAAAGCGCCCATGTTTCACTTCTATATAACAAGATTGGTCGGCGATTTTGGCTAGTTACTTATATATATATATATATATATATATATATATATATATATATATATATATATATATATATATATATATAATATTCTATCTAACATTTAATATTCTATCATACTATTTCATTATAATACCATTATAAATTTTAAAGGATTGTAAATAAAACGAGTAAATCAGACAAAGTTGGAATTCCTCTTATTAATATAATCTATACACAATCATACACACCCGTGTATATTTATCTATCTATCTATCTATATATATTGTATGGTGGACAAGGTTGAAAGGGCTGAGGTCAAACACCTTTCTCTCCGGCCAACAACTGATTCTTTTTTTCAAATACCACTTTGGAAGAAGAATCAGGATGGAGAGAGAGGTGCTGTACCCCAGCAAGTTTTATGAAAGGTGGGTGAAAGTGGCGAGAATGGCCCGAGTGAATGGGCCTTCTCTCTATATCAGCCTGTAGGTTGAGGAAAAGGAGGAGGAGAGGAAGGGAGTACAAACTCTTCGTACTCCTGGAGATGAGGGTTGCACATTTTTTTCGGGGGTATGTGTTACCCATATAAACTGTCTCCCTCTATTGGGGAAAATCGACTAACTTTTTAAATTCCATCTGTGATAACATTTTACACGTTTTTATTGTATGTAAACTTCCCCCTTTGTATTTGTCCCCTTCTTTTGTGCCCCTGTGGCTAATAAAGAAATATATCTATCTATATATATATATATATATATATATATATATATATATATACAGTTGTCCCCCGGTACTCGCGGGGGTTACGTTCCTATAGCATCCGCGAAGAGTGAAAAACTGCGAATATTGGACGTGGTCCATAAAAATACCTATACATGTCAAAATATAACGTATGCAAAGGGGCGTCCAATAGGCCGGCAAATACGGTATATTGTTATTTATAACTTAGCGTTAAAATATATATATATTACCACGAAAAAAGTCATTAAAAATCGTGGAATATATTTACGATTCCGCGATAATGTGGTGGTTTCCACGAACAATTATTAGTTAGGTTCAAAGAAAATTCGACGAATAACCAGGACCGCGAATTCCAGAGGTTTATATATACATATATATAATTCAAAAACATTCCAGTAACAACCATCACATTTTAAGTGTATCTCCAACTACATTATCTAATACATCAGTTCTTTATTTAAACAGCAGCTGCAAACTATGCGATCTCTCTCTCTCTCTCTCTCTCTCTCTCTCTCTCTCTCTCTCTCTTTCTTTCTCTCTCTCTCTCTCTCTCTCTCTCTCTCTCTCTCTCTCTCTCTCTCTTTCTCTCTCTTTCGTACCCTCTTTCTCTTTCTCATTTTCTCTTTCTGCAGATCCGGATCAAGTAGAAACTTCTGATAAGCTGGTGTGACTGACGAATCGAGTCCAAGTTTTCTTCCCACCCGTCCTGCAGAAGACATGTTTGCGTTTAATCAAGGTATCTATTTGCACAGCTTGTCTAAATGTAAATTTATTTACAAACGCAGCCAAGCACAAACACGCTGTCACAGTACTTTAGTTTATATATCTATATTATGTATGTACATTTCTCCCTCTCTCACTCTTTTGTCACTCTATCTATCTCCCTCCATATACATATCTGTGTGCGTGTGTGAGAGAGAGAGAGGGGGGGGAGAGAGAGAGCGAGAGAGAGAGAGAGAGAGAGAGAGAGAGAGAGACCGTGAAAGAGTGTGTACATGCGTGTGTATGTGCAAATAATCCATATGCACACACATATTGAGTCGTCAATATGAAATTTGTATAAATTAGTTTTTTTTTTCTACAAATTTCATACTTGACGACCCAATAGATAAGAACTCCTTCTAATGGTGTTTAAAATCTGAAAACAATAAGCAAAGGAGAAAACTGCAATAATATCGGTACAGTGAACAGTTTGAACTCATAGACAATGCAGATTGTTTTCACAATTAGTAGATAAAAACTAATTCTAAAGGTTAGTTAATGTTTCTACGTTTGGCACAAGGCCAACAATTACCCCAGTGTATTACTGGTGCTTTATTTTGTCGACCCCGTAAGGATGAAAGGCAAAGTTAAACTCGGGGGGATTTGAACTCAGAACGTAAAGGGCAATAACTCTATGTCTGACGCTCTACCGATACTGCAAAAGGTTAACTAAATACATTTAATAGGGCAGAAACCTACCAATTACTATCGCTTTAAGATGAAACGCACTTCCACATATTTTCTATATTAAAAACAAATTCTACCAAGAGATTCTATTTGCGTTATCTCTTTTAACTTATTGCTTTTAGAGTTTCAGCACCAATAGAAAGAGTTTTATGTTTAAGGATTCCACAAAGTGAAAAGGAACTAAGGGCCTGAATCTGGATAATTCAGGTAGAAGGTGATGTACTGAATGACGTAAGAATAATTCTTACACAATTCTTACACAATTGAAATTTACCTCTTAGTTGAAGATAGAAAACATAAAGCAAGGAAGAAAAATTAACGACTTTCAAAGAAAAGAACGTATAATCTCAAGAAATTAAAAATTTCCCAAATAATTGAATTTTCAGGCTGATTTTTGTGGACGAGATTATCTTGGGATAAATTTCGACGTTATGGAACCTCATCAGCAAAACATATTGTACTGAATACTGCTTTGATCAGTTAAAAGATGTTTTTACACGGAAAGTACTGAATGAGTTGTAATACAAATACTACACTTTCAAGCGTCTGACACTGTTTATAATGTCCAGTAGTTGCTTGAGTTCCATTCATTCATGACTGGGATGTAAAAGTAAATCTAACAAAAACAGTTTAGAAATCTTTCTTTTGTCTTTTTTACTTTTTCGTCAGGAAGAGAAGGACAGTGCTCATAACGGTTTTAAGGGCCTCCAAGACAAGTGGAAGTTAGGAAGGAAGATATCCTCAAAATGGAGACCTGGTCCGAATTAATCCAACCACTTATGTACACCACGGCACGAGTTGAATTCAGAATCCAAAAGGTCGGAACTATCTTATCTGACGCTCAAATAATTTCACCAGCCCACCGCCCTAAACTGATATTTTTATTTATCAACACAGAAGGCAAAGTCAACTTCGGCGGAATTTGAACTCAGAACGCAATGAGTTGAAATAAATATCCTAATGCCAATGCCATTTCGTTGCCTTATGGTTTTCCTTGTTTGCCATGGAAGCAGACACGTAACAACGATATTGGCGGCCGCTTGTTTAGACATAGAAATGTCGACACGCCTCAATAACTATTTACAATGAAATGTTAAAGCGACGTTTATTTATGATTTATGCAGCTTTTTTTTCTTTACTCTGGTGCATGATCCTACTTCGTTTGTATTGTAATTTTCTTTGTGATGTAACAAAGATATGAAATGTTAATTGCTCACTCCCATAAAAAAAAGAAAAGACACACAGACAGGCTTTCCGGGTGCTTTAGTAATTAATATCTATCATTAGCGCAAGGCTTCGGATCGGGGGAATCGAATAGTCAATTAAAGTCGACACTGGAGGGATTTCAAACCAAGACGTAAAGGCTGTAACTAAATACGTCACGGTATTTTATCATACGCTCCTCTATCTCTGTCATTAAATAGGTTAAAGTACTGAACAACATTTGATATCACTCAAAAAGGAAGTATCTGTGTAAGTGCTTGATCTGAGAGAAATAGCAGCCAAATGTTCCTCAAATCCCACTCCACCGTTTTAAAAAGAAAGGAGTTAAATTAAAAGGCAGTCGGTAAGGTCACGGGATAATCAAGAGCTGATGAAGTGGCTCTAACACGGGTATTTGAGATGTTAGAAATAGTAGCCGAATCATAATCATGTTGAAATCGCATCTTATCGTCATAAATAGACAAATAGATAAATTAGGCAAATAGTGTATGAAAAAATGAGACGGATACAGCTGGAATGCTTCTGATCTTAAGATCTGCTCGATCAAAGCTGACAAAAAGACAAAACAAGAACAACAACAACAGCAACAACATCAACAACAACAACAACAACAATTGCAGAAACATTCTTGGTTATCAAGCACAGTGTGCAGTCTTTTGACAGCGGCGATGTTTTTAGTGAATGGTGCGATAACTTTGATAATAAGGATATTGATTACTTTCGTTCATGTTAACAATACCCATGAACATGCACACACACACACACACACACACACACACACACACACACACACACACACACACACACACACACACACACACACACACGCACACACACACACACACACTCTCTCTCTCTCTCTCTCTCTCTCTCTCTCTCTCTCTCTCTCTCTATCCCACCCTCTCTCATATCTAATGCATACACATAGACAGATCTATATCTACAATAAGATGTCCCTAGTATTATAATATTCAAACACTTTAAACCGAATACTTACTAATTCACTATAACTATGAGCATATGGCATCTGCAATTCAGTCGGGAACTAGCTGTTCAATCGGGGGCAACCACAGTAAGTAAGGTACTCAATACATAGCAGAGTATAAATAATTAATATAGAAATGACTTCTACAGGACTAGAATTGTTTCATCAGGACTTTCTCGATGATTTCATTCGAATGAAACAGTTCTAGTCCTGTAGAAGCCATTTCTATATTATATATATATATAGTTATGTAATAAACAACATAAGATAATCATTTCAGTTACCAGTGGTTTCTTGAAAGCAGATATATCTGTTTTCAGTCGTCAGAATGAATAAAACATGGTGTTTTTATTAAATATGGATTTGAAAACAAAATATAAGAAATATGAAAGTGAGGCTGAGGAAACAACGGGCGAAGAAGAAAAAGAAAAAAAGAAAAAAGAAAAATACATATGTATATATAAAAACAATAAATATATAAACATACACACACTCAACCACGCGCATATACTTAAAAAGTACGTAGACGTATACTTTGTCACATAAGCGTATATGCATCTACAGGCATGGACAAAATAGATACGCATACATATACATGAAGTAATAAGAATAATTAAATGAATGAATAAGAACAAAAAATATAAAGTAAAAAATTAAAAATAAAAGATACGTGTTGACAACGATAAGTGAGATGAGGGGGGAAAATAAAAACAATTAAAAATAAACAAATACACAAGGTGTGCATATACATAAATATATATGTATATAAAATATATATACACATTTATATATATATATGTATACACACATACATACACGCGCACACACACACACAAAACATGCACAAATACTCATACACACGTATAAAAACACATACACAAATGTATGTGTATACACACACACACACACACACACACACACACACACACACATATATATATATATATATACGATATTAATAAATGGAAACTATATTTACAAAACCATATTTATTTCATTATACATATTTCAGGGATACCAAATTAAATTATGGTACGCCTTCATCAGACAAAATACAATATATAACAGTTTTACAAATAAGCTTTGACGTACCCTTTTAAAATGCAATCATTATTTTTGGAAGCCGTCTGGATAGTGAGTTGTTTATATTATTTTAATAAGTCATAGTGTTAAGGACAATTAGAAAAAGACGGAGAGAAAGAAAAAGACGGAGAGAGAGAAAGAAAAAACGTGGAGAAATATCGGAGAGAGGGAAATGCATGGAGAAAAAAGAAAGAGATAAATAAAGACAGGAGGAAAGAAAGAAAAAAGAAAAAAGGAAGAAATAAGAAAAACAGAGGAAAGCAACAGAGAGATATTAAGTCATCAGACAGATAGAAAAACTCAAGAGAGAGAAATATTATATAGAGAGAGGGGGAGATAATGAAAACTTTACGTCATGTCATATTAAGTTGAGTTAACAATTTATATGAAATGAATAATAAAAATATAAATATTAATATTCATGAATGGGACATAAATATATACGTGCGCGCACTCGCACGTAATAAGAAAACAACACACGCATACAAAACCTTACGTAAGACTATACAGACAAAAACAAAAGCATATATACAACCGCATACACACAACTATATGCGTAAACACATACATAGAACCATATATAAGTATAATATAAACATAAATAAACTCACACACATAAATATATATATACATACAAACGCATACACACACACATACAAATACATACACATGCATTTATATATATATATATATATATATTCATATATATATATATATACATATATATATATATATGCATATATATATATATACACACACATATATACACATATACATACGTACACACACACACACACATATATATATATATATATATATATATATATATATGTGTGTGTGTGTGTAAACGTAATATATATATGTATATATATAAACGTAATCTTGGTATGTGTATATGCATTTTTTCTTATAACTTTAATTTTATACCTAACTAGCAGTAAAGCCCGGCGTTGCTCGGGGTCGCTCAGTAGCTGTGTTAAAGTTACAATGTTAAGTTTCTTTTTTGGCTTAAAAACTGTAGTGTCTACTGTGCAGACTTGCATGTGGTGTTTTTGATTAATATTCCCTCAACCAACAATATGCCTTATGAAGTTAAGAAAACATAACGATAACCCGAATGTTATAACAAAAGAGGATGCTGGGGATAGAAACTGCACTGGTTATTTATTAACAAAGATCGAAAATGTAAACACTGCAACGCAAAGAAAAACATTAGCGTAACCAAATTATCAGTTATGTCTGTCTGCACGCCTATATCACCTCTCTGCACGACTGTCTGTCTGCACGCCTATATCACCTCTCTGCACGACTGTCTGTCTGCACGCCTATATCACCTCTCTGCACGACTGTCTGTCTGCACGCCTATATCACCTCTCTGCACGACTGTCTGTCTGCACGCGTATATCACCTCTCTGCACGACTGTCTGTCTGCACGACTGTCTGTCTGCACGCCTAACGACGAAATATTTGCTTGTTTTACGTAGTCTTTAAATAGACTTGTTTTCAAGTAAAAATATTGTTTTAAAATGCTTTTAAATGGAAATGAAGCAAAACGGAAGCTTAGTGTTCGAACTGATGAATTTTGCAGGTCAATATTTTGCTGGCTCGACAACTGTTAAAGCCAGCGTAATTTTTTACGTAAGACGCTCAATGTAAACAGAACAAAGGGAAATAACTGATAACTTACGCTCAAAAATCGATACAATATATTCGATTTCGTCACATAGGGTGGGTCAATTTGAAATATTTTTTTTCCGATATCTTCGCTAGGGCTCAATGTACAAGTATAGCAATTTCGGTGCAATTCCGTGAGAGATTCTAAGAGGAGATGTGTGCCAAAAATCGATAGACAGACAGACAACCACAGTTTTATATATATAGATTATGTATGGTTGACGACATATTTAATCGATTTCCACGTGCTATTGAAATGGTGGGTAAATATTCTATAGCTGTTGATCGCGAATAGATGGCTGTCGTTTATTTATCTATTATTTCTTCACAGGTGCCTTTTAATCTTCTAGCCTGGTTTAATTGTTTTTTTGTGTGGTTGATTATGCTAATTGGGAGAGGAAATGGAGTATATATCTTATCAAATGATTCTATGGACATAATTTATAGTATATATATATATATATATATATATATATATAGGAAAAAGTATAACCCCGACGACAGAGCTCAAGCCGTTTCGACGGCTATTTCTGAGTCCAGAAATAGCCGTCGAAAGGGCTTGAGCTCTGCTGTCGGCGTCATACTTTTTCCTATTTCCCACTCTACTACCCTAAGTATTGAGTACTCTGGTTCGTTATGATCCATCTGGTTCCTTACCACAATTCCTTTATATATATATACATATACATACACGCACACATACAAACATACACACATACACGTACAAATAAATAATCAAAATACTATAAATGTATGTACACATGAACCTGTCTGCAAATGCGCCCGTACACAGCCTATGTGAGAATATAAAAACCTAGTGGGTAAGTAAGGACAAAAGGGGAGTAAAATTGAAATAATAAACACAATTATTAAGAATAGGTAAGGGAAAATAGTGTTGTAAAAGGTTTGCGATGAGATCTGGATAAGTGTATCTGGTTAAAGAGTGAACTGAGTAAAGGATAAAGGTGGTGAGTGTGTATGTGTAAAGGGTAAGG
>OZ024743.1:124410468-124417968 GCA_964016885.1 Eledone cirrhosa
ACTCGGCGGAGGTCACGGATCTCGTGGGAATTTACATAGCCCACATATTACATAGTAAATTTAGTAATCTACAGGGGGGGGGATATACAGAGATGACGGGCTCTTATTAGTTAATAACTTGAATAACCAAAATCTTGAAAGGCTACGGAAAAATATTAAAAAATCTTTTAGTGAACTGGGTCTAAAAATAACATACGAATACAATCTTAAAGTAGTAAACTTTCTGGACGTAACTCTTAATTTAAATACCGGACAGATACGACCCTTCCACAAGGTAAATGAGAACCTTACGTATATTAACTTTAACTCTAACCACCCACTCTCCATGATCAAATCAGTTCCCCGGAGTATTTCTCTTAGAATCTCTCGCCTATCGTCTAACTCTGATATTTTTAGTGAACATGCTGAATACTACAATAATGCATTAAGGAATGCTGACCACCGGGATACAATAGAATACATCGATAGGAATTTCCACAACACACATAGCTCTACACGTAATCAAGGTATACGTAACCGGAGGACTAAAACACAAGCACACACACACAGTACTACCAGACATACTAATAATAGAAGATCACCACCAAATAAATCACGTTGTAGAAAGTATATCTGGTACAATCCTATTTTTAATGCCGCGATTAGTACAAAACTATCTCTTTCATTCTTTAAATTAATCAATAAACACTTCCCTAGTTCCCATAAGTACAGCAAAATTCTGAACTCTAAAACTATTAGACTATCATACTCCACGGCACCAAACCTTGAAGCATACATAAAAAAACTTAAGGCAATTAAACAACTCTACAAAACAAAACATTTTAGTAACAGATGGGCAGAACGCAATATCTGCCTCCCAACCACTAAATGGGAGACGGGTATTGCACAACCCACCTGTACCGCTATCACAACCTATCCATGGTATACCCGCTACCCACAACAAAGAATGTAACTGCCATCTACCTGAAAGATGTCCATTGCAGAATGAATGCCTAAAGTCCAACATTGTTTACCAATGCACGGTTGAATCGAACGACCAGAAATGGTATTATATCGGATCTACCACCACATCGTTTAAATCTCGCTGGTACCGTCATCGATTCTCAATCAAACATCCGAATCACCGTTTTGTGACCACGCTCGCCAACAAGACCTGGCAACTCCGTGAACACAACCAACAGTTCACCTTAAAATGGGATATACTTTCCAGCGCAAGTGCATATCGGAGTGGATGGAAGTACTGCAGGTTATGTAACCTTGAGCTATTTTACATATTAAAATCCCAAAACAAACTACTTAACGATAGAATTGAACGATCATTATACTGCAACCACAAACTAAAAGCTAAATTCTCTCACTATAAAATAACTTAACATTCGAACCCGTAACTATAACACCACTTTCTAGCTAACAACCTTCTCTTCCCCCCAAACTACAAGACAATACACTGCTTATCACTATACATGGTAACTCAGTACAATTCCTAGATTACTACTACAAATCCAAAAGTTCACTCACCACATACTTTATCTGTCCCCTCTCTACCTATATCTCTCTCTACATCCATTACACTCTTTCTCTCTCACCTTTGACCTACCTCCCTCTCAACATCTATGAACCTGCCCTCTGGGCAATAAATAATTCCGACCTTAACTATCAACGCATCTCTCCAATAGTAACCAGTATAATAAAACCCCTACCATAACATTTTGATTAAGATATCTACAAGCCACTCTCTCCTACTTCTCCAACCCCTGCATATCTTTCCTTCTCTCTCCCTCTTCCCTACTTTTCTCTCTTCCTGTTCCACTCTATCTTCCCCAACAACCCCAGTTAAGGGTTTTTACATTGTACATTTTCCATTCTGCTCTGAGGAAACAGTGGTCACAGCATTGGATATTCGAGTTCTGCAAGTACTTGTGAATTTGCACGTAGCGGAACTAGGCTGCAGTACCACCGTGGAAACACTTGTAAGCACACGGAATAAATTAACTTTTTATGATGTCTACCTGTTATTATTCATTCTTTATATACACTCCGGAATACAGAAGGATCAGGAACTAAGTTTCTTGAACAATTCTTCCATAACTTGTAGAGTAACCTCTTACCGTACGTCAACCATATCCAGTGTAGTAATTAACCATTACTACATCTTGGATAATCCTATACCTAATATATATATATATATATATATATATTAAAATAACAGATTAAAGTTTAAGCCCTCTTTGTATTTTAGTCTTCAAATTTATTATTATTACTATATATATATATATATATATATATATATATATATATATATATATATATATATATAGAGAGAGAGAGAGATAGATAGATAGATAGATAGATAAATATACACGGGTGTGTATGATTGTGTATAGAAGATTATATTAATAAGAGGAATTCCAACTTTGTCTGATTTACTCGTTTTATTTACAATCCTTTAAAATTTATAATGGTATTATATGAAATAGTATGATAGAATATTAAATGTTAAGTGTTAATTGAACAAGTACTTTCATGCTTTCGCAATTTTCAGGTTCATAATGTGTCGTGACAGTCAAGTTTGCAATTTTCAACTGTGAAAATTGAAAATTGAAAATTGAAAATAGAAAATAGAAAATTGAAAATTGAAAATTGAAAATTGAAAATTGAAAATTGAAAATTGAAAATTGAAAATTGAAAATTGAAAATTGAAAATTGAAAATTGAAAATTGAAAATTGAAAACTTGATTGTCACCACACATTATGAACCTGAAGATTGCGAAAGCATGAAAGTACTTGTTCAATTAACACTTAACATTTAATATTCTATCATACTATTTCATTATAATACCATTATAAATTTTAAAGGATTGTAAATAAAACGAGTAAATCAGACAAAGTTGGAATTCCTCTTATTAATATATATATATATATATATATATATATATATGTATGTGTCACGAATGACCATAGGATTTGCACCTAGAAAATTTCCCTCGAAGGCACAAGTCCGAGCAAAGTTGTTTGTGGAAGACCAGCAGTCACCCATGCGTACCAGCCTCCTCTCTCCACGCCACCGATGATGTCCAAGGGAAAGGTGAAAGCCGATACAGCTTGACGCCATTGACGTCGCAACTAATTTCTACAGCTGAGTAAACTGGAACAACGTGAAATAAAGTGTCTTACTCAAGGACACAACGCATCACCCAGTCCGAGAATCGAACTCACAACCTTCCGATAGCAAGCCCAATGCTCTAACCACAAAGCCATGCGCATATACACACACACGCACATACACACACACATGAATCCTTAATTGCTCGCTCGCTCGCGCAACCATGCACACGAATATCTGTGAATACACACGCATTGTTACACCACCAATTACACTAAAATACACACACACACCCACATTCACCGGTGACGAGAAAGTTCTCCAGGAAAGTTAACAAGGAATTTAAAAAAAAATCTCCCCACCGAAGTTAACAAAGAACTTACTAGATCAACAAAACCAAATTGTAAAATTATCTATATATCTAAAACAGAGAATATCTGTCTGTCTGCCTGTCTTCCTAAAACTCGACAATCACCCAACCGACTTTTTTCAAACTTTACACATGTAATACTTATGGTCGTGTGACTGTTTTGAGTAATATATATATATATATATATATATATATATATATATATATATATATATATATATATATATATGTATATATATATATACATACATACATACAGGTTGCGGAGGGTATTTGAGGACAGATTTATGGTTTAAAAAGAAAACGCTAATAAAATAACATAAAACTTAAAGCTAAGTTGTCAATTTAATAATTTCATTCAACAAAACCACCATAAGCATCAATAACTACCTCTACGTGTGGTCGAAATCGTTTACAAGCTCGGATTAAGTGGTCCTTGTTCATATCGGACAGACTCGAACTATTGCGGCTTTCACAGAATCTTTGGTGCTATGGCGGTGTTCATTGACATTTTTCTCAGCAGTGCTTCATACATAGTAGTCCAGTGGATTGAGATCTGGAGAATTAGGAGGCCAAATGTTGGGGGGTGGGGGTGGGGGTGATTATGCAATTTTATGGCCATCCATTCTTGTGTCCTTTGAGTCTTGTGTGATGGTGCAGAATATTGTTGAAAGACATTAGGCCTTCCATTGCATACACTGTTGATCCAAGGCTTAACAACTTTAAAATAACAGATTAAAATAACAGATTAAAGTTTAAGCAAATAATCGCTGCTTTTAATATACATACATACATACATACATCAGTCAACGCGATCAGTCGCATATTTTGGCGTGGGAGACTATTTATTAAATTTAAGATGAATACTATCTCCGACAGTATTGCCATAACTACAGCCAGGTTGAATAACTGGTTATTCTTCTAACTATCCCTTCTGAAGACACCTTTTATTCGAATTCGTAGAGATATCCGACTAAATACATAATTAATTTTACAAGGATTTGCTACAAACAGCAGGGCTGAACACAACATCAACAAAAAAATTAAGGAAGTACCGAAGACAAATAACAAAGAAGGTAATCAAACTTTATTCAGTTGTAGCTACAGAAGAAACCGAAATTATAAATCGCATTTCTCTTGGAGTTGCGAACTTAATAATGATTTATTTAATTGTTATAAAATGGCAAAAAACAATCTCTCCATTGGCTATATGAATAGAATGAAGCTACACTGGGACGAAATGCACCCAGAGCTAAATTATTTCACAGCGAAACAATTACGCCAACAAGCGACGTTTGTTGAACGTAAAAATATGATAAATATTATTAATTGGAAATCCCCCACAACAAACATAGAATCAACAACACGTGCTACAGATCGCCATGCTACTAGACTTCCTAGCAGCCAGGTCGAACAGCGCCTTGAAACAACTATGCCTGTAAGAAATTTGACACCACCTGTACCATCTAAGTCTACCTCGAATGCTGGGGAAAACACTATCGATAATAATAATAATCGAATAAATGTGACACCACGTATACCATCCGAGTCTACCTCGACTATCAATAATTATAATCAAAAGTATAAACAATTGAAAATTTCCCTCAACGAAATCTTCCAGAGAGAAATTAACTCATGTATAAATGTCTCTCTGGCTGAACGTGTTAAAATGACAATGGTGAATAAAAAAACAAATAATGAAATACTACGTGTTATTGACGAAATAGGGGATGAATATTTACGACGGATAAAACCCCCAACATTTTGGCAAATCAACGCCTGTTTATACGCCTTAGCAATGACAGTGAAGCATTATCTTGGTGATAGCAGAGATATTAACAAGAACAAAACACCACCAAAAATACCATCAGATATAACTAAAATATAAAAAAAGAGTGCTGACCTACGAAAAAACAGGACATGTGACAATGCTCCTTACATGCAAACAAACACAAAAAAACTTCACTCCTCACCAACAAAGAGTGAAAAATAAAATAGAGACGATGTTTGGTAACAGTAGAACCAGAACTCTCCAATATAAGCTGATCACCCTCAAACAAGAATTGAGAGCTGTTAGCGAAAAACACCTATACCTGAAGAAGGTAGATGAGAGAAAAATGCTTAATAAAAGATTCAGACGAAACCAAACATCAGTCTATAGAGATATGAAGGGCAAAATAATAAGTGTCACTGAGGCCCCATCCCAGAAAGACATAGATTCCTTTTAGAGAAAAATATGGAGTGAAAAGAAGAATTTCAACCAAGATGCAGTGTGGCTAAGAGAAATCCGAAAGAACTATTGCTCCTATACTACAACAAAAACATACGAAATAAGTGAGGGCACCCTTGAGACTGTGATAGGAAAACTCCAAGATAAGAAAACACCAGGAAGAGACATGATTGTCGGCTACTGGTACAAAAAACTAATATTCTATCGGAGGTATCTTACTGACATCTACCAACAAGTTCTTAAGGGAGATACACTTATACCAGAATGGTTGACATTAGTACAAACGTTACTGGTCCCCAAGAACAAAGACACCCACTTGGCAAAAAACTACCGACCCATTGCATGCCAGAACCTGATGTATAAGATGTATACAGCCTGCCTAAACCTATTCCTCCAAGATCACTGTGAAAATAATAACATCATCACAGATGAACAAGCAGCTGGAAAGAAAAGGGTTTGGGGATGTGCTGAACAACTCCTAATCAACAAAACTGCGATGTCGGAGGTGAGACAACTTAGGAGGAATATGACTACAGTCTGGCTGGACTACAGGAAAGCTTTCGATTCTGTTCCCCACTCTTGGATGATAGAGGCCCTCCAACTTGCTAAAGTCCCAGACATTGTTGTCAGAGCCATAGAGAAGCTGTCTTCTTCTTGGGCTACTATCCTAAGGTTAAAGACAGAGAGGGAGGACTCTATTTTCACTGATAAAATAAAATATTGCAGGGGTATATTTCAGGGGCACAGTCTCTCTGTGATATTGTTCATCTTGTCATTAAACCCCTTGTCCTTTCTGCTCAAGAAATGTGAGGGATACATCATTGGCTCACAGGAGGACAGCAATACGAACCTAACCCATAACTTCTTTGTGGACGATCTGAAACTCTATGCCAAGAACATGGATGGGATGAAGAAAAATCTTGACCTGGTTACAACGTTCTCAAAGGATATAGGAATGGAGTTTGGCCAAGATAAATGCTCAAACATGACTGTAAAGCGGGGAAAAACAACAACCCAATCTAGCAACATTGTCATCAATGGTCTAACTGTTTCACCGATATCTGATGAGGACTGCTACAGATACCTGGGGATAGATGAGAACATATCCTATAATGGTATCTGTAATAAAGAACCCGTAACCAGGGAATACTACACCCGATTAAGAAAGATCTGGTCATCGGAACTCTCTGCGCAAAACAAAACAGTGGCTCACAATGTGTGTTGCTGTGCCTGTCCTAACACCAACGTTTGGAATACTCAATTGGACGATAGACGAAATCCGAGCAGTTGATGTTGGAACTCGAAAAATACTGAACAACACTGGAAACTTCCACATCAACAGTGACATAGACCACCTTTACTTGAAACGTAAGCAGGGAGGCAGAGGCCTAACATCAGTCCAGACAACATTTGAATGTCGCATCATATCTCCCCGACAACATCTACGAACCTCGAAGCGTAGGAGCCCGCTTCTCGAGCAAGTCTATCTGCATGAAACAAATAAGATTATGAGAGTTGGGAAGGAACTCCTTCAGAGATATTCCCTGTGTGATAATCAAAAACTCACACCAGGGATGTCGCTCAGCAGTATCGCAGTGAATCCATGGATGAAAAACTGCATGCCTATCAGCAAAAAATCATGCTTGGATATGTTGCCAGTAAGCTCCAGAGTGAGAGTAATACAGATAAGGAAAGTAGTCTATCTTGGACCAACAACCGCTATATTGGCTCCCACTTTGAAGGATACGCTTTTGCAATCCAAGAACAGGAGATTAGCACGAAATACCTGATTCACAA
>OZ024743.1:124420468-124425468 GCA_964016885.1 Eledone cirrhosa
CGAAATATTTACTTCTGAGTTCACAGATTGATTTTTTTTAGTTTGTGTGTGTGTGTGTGTGAAACCCGAGAAGTACCCAACCGATTTTTTTCAAACTTTACATGTGTATTACTTATGTTTCAGGGAGTGTTAAGCACATAAAAAAGGCAACCTTTTGAGCCCCTAGGGCCGGCATTAGGTGAAAAACTGCGTTTTTCAGGTTTTTAGGTTTTTTTTTGAGGCGTTACGTCAGACCGATTTCCTTGAAATTGTAACTATGTATTAGTCAGTCTCTTTTTCATACCGTCAGCAAAGAAAATCCAACTTTTTTATGGCCTAGGGCCCGCTTTAAGTGAAAAACTTAATTTTTTTACAGCTTTTTATGACTTTTTTGAGGCGTTACGTCTAGCCAATTTTCCCGAAATTTCAAGGCATATTATGCACATAAAAAATCCTTTTCTTGTCCCCTAGGGCCAGCATTAGGTGAAAACCTGCATTTTCCTGCTTCATCGAGGAAAATCTTAAAGATTATCCAGCCATCAGAGTATTCGGTTTATTTTCTTTACATATTGTCCAGGCATGCAGTTTTTCCACGATTAGGTCTGTTGGCGGCCCGCGTTCCAAAAGACCTTATCCCGTGCAACTCCGGGTACCACTGCTAGTATATATATATATATATATATATATATATATATATATATATATATATATATATATATGACCGGCTGGCATATTGAAAGCCTACCGTATAATGTCTGGAGAAGCAGAAATGTTATAACGACTAGTAAATCCATATTATTGTTTCTAGCATAGACACAAGGCCAGCTTTTTGGGAGGAGAAGAAAGTCAATTACATCAACCCTAGTGCTTTACTGGTTCTATATTTTATTGAGCTTGGAAAAATAAAAGAGAAAGTTAACCTGAACTCAGAACACAAAGACCCGTAAATAAATGCCATAAAACATTTTGTTTGACGCTCTAAAGATTCAGTAAATCTTGGGCTAATAACAGAATACTGGGAGATTGTGTTATATAAACCATGGTTCCGGGTATAGGTCCACTGGGATTCCTGAGACCCTTTAAGAGTGAATACTGAAACGGAGAATTCCACCGTATACACACACACACACACACACACACACACACACACACACACACACACACACACACACATATATATATATATATATATATATATATTATATATATATATATATATACATATGTAAATTGTAAATCTCACTCACATAGTTGGCTTTTTACGCCTAGGTCAGATGTGAAATGTAGATTTCATACACCACCTAGTATGTCCAGGCCAAATGCGAAATGTGCACCCCAATTCAAACTGTTCATTAAGTATTTTAGGAATCAATGCTAATTTCATATGGTTTATGCGTAGGTTACAGATATATGTTAAAATAAATGCAATGTTCATTAATTAGTCACAAATAACAAAACAATAAACATTTCCAAATCCTAGGCCCATGCCAACAGACCGACCTAGCCTCATGTGTGATCTGGGCTGCTGACATCACCGATGCTTTTTGCTGAAGGCATAATGAAATCACCCATTAAGCTACAGCTTATTTCATGCTACATTTTTATAGCTAGTTGGACTAAGCCAGCGAATGTTAATTGCTTTTGTAATGAATTGTATCGTGATATGAAGTTGTCTAACAAGTCAGTCAAAGGGTGATGTTGCTATTTCTAATCTGTAAATCTGTATTGTTAAAGAAAAAAGAAAACTTCATGCGTTTGACCGTAAACTTTGCATGTTAACGAAAATAATGAAAAAGATATATTAAACGATAAAAAATAAGCATCGTCGTTTACAATAAATTTTACTCAAACGAAATATTGGATCACATAATATACAAACGGAGAATAACAGAGAATAACATTAAAGCCTTGTCAGAAACATTAACGAATCAAAACTGCACCGTGAAAAATTGTTTCTGTGTTAACCTCTAGTCGATTCTGCATACAGCCTGTATCTATCTCTATCGAGTGTGTACACGATCACAAAATAAACTACTAGAGCCGTCATTTGTAATTTGTGTGCCAAGCTTTCGCTATAGGTTTTAGGTGCACATGCATTTGTGAGCAGGCACAGAGACCTTTTCGACTCACCCTCCCTTGAACCAGCGAAACATACAGAGTGTGATAGCTAGAGATAGAACTGCACCAACATTAAGCTGATACTTACTTTTATCGAATTATTGTTTTCCTGATCAAGCATTCCATTTTTTAAAGCTACATCGTTTCGAATTCAATCTCACTGTATGGCACACTTTCGGCAAGTCTCTTCCTTGAGTTGACTAATGCCCCTTGTGAAAGAAATTTGGTAGATAGAAACTACAGAAGTATGCCGTATATATATATATATATATATATATGTGTGTGTGTGTGTGTGTAAAGTATTTCCGAAGAAAAAGCAAAGGAAAAGATAGTGCTCTATGTATAGAACAGAGCTATTTAATTAGAAAGTGTTTGTTCACTTTATATATATATATATATATATATATATATATATATATATATATATATATATATATTGGAATAAATGCTCTGAAATAGCGATATATATGTGAGTATAGACATAGAATATTCGAAAATATTCTGTATGTTTATAATAAACATTTTGAAGACCTAATCGCTATAGAATAGAATACGTCACGTATTACAATTAGATTCTCGATAAAAGCAAGGGAAGTAATCTACGCGTTTCATTCTTGTTAGAATTCATCAGGACTACATATCCAGTGCTTTTATCGAGAATGACACAGCTAGAGACTTATAGAATACTTAGCTGTGTACTGGAACTGGTTTGAAAGAGCGGTTGCCGGTCCGGCAGAAATTAGAAATTGGAATAAATGCTCTGAAATAGCGATATATATGTGAGTATAGACATAGAATATTCGAAAATATTCTGTATGTTTATAATAAACATTTTGAAGACCTAATCGCTATAGAATAGAATACGTCACGTATTACAATTAGATTCTCGATAAAAAGCAAGGGAAGTAATCTACGCGTTTCATTCTTGTTAGAATTCATCAGGACTACATATCCAGTGCTTTTATCGAGAATGACACAGCTAGAGACTTATAGAATACTTAGCTGTGTACTGGAACTGGTTTGAAAGAGCGGTTGCCGGTCCGGCAGAAATTAGAAATTGGAATAAATGCTCTGAAATAGCGATATATATGTGAGTATAGACATAGAATATTCGAAAATATTCTGTATGTTTATAATAAACATTTTGAAGACCTAATCGCTATAGAATAGAATACGTCACGTATTACAATTAGATTCTCGATAAAAGCAAGGGAAGTAATCTACGCGTTTCATTCTTGTTAGAATTCATCAGGACTACATATCCAGTGCTTTTATCGAGAATGACACAGCTAGAGACTTATAGAATACTTAGCTGTGTACTGGAACTGGTTTGAAAGAGCGGTTGCCGGTCCGGCAGAAATTAGAAATTGGAATAAATGCTCTGAAATAGCGATATATATGTGAGTATAGACATAGAATATTCGAAAATATTCTGTATGTTTATAATAAACATTTTGAAGACCTAATCGCTATAGAATAGAATACGTCACGTATTACAATTAGATTCTCGATTTCAGAGCATTTATTCCAATTTCTAATTTCTGCCGGACCGGCAACCGCTCTTTCAAACCAGTTCCAGTACACAGCTAAGTATTCTATAAGTCTCTAGCTGTGTCATTCTCGATAAAAGCACTGGATATGTAGTCCTGATGAATTCTAACAAGAATGAAACGCGTAGATTACTTCCCTTGCTTTTATCGAGAATCTAATTGTAATACGTGACGTATTCTATTCTATAGCGATTAGGTCTTCAAAATGTTTATTATAAACATACAGAATATTTTCGAATATTCTATGTCTATACTCACATATATATCGCTATTTCAGAGCATTTATTCCAATTTCTAATTTCTGCCGGACCGGCAACCGCTCTTTCAAACCAGTTCCAGTACACAGCTAAGTATTCTATAAGTCTCTAGCTGTGTCATTCTCGATAAAAGCACTGGATATGTAGTCCTGATGAATTCTAACAAGAATGAAACGCGTAGATTACTTCCCTTGCTTTTATCGAGAATCTAATTGTAATACGTGACGTATTCTATTCTATAGCGATTAGGTCTTCAAAATGTTTATTATAAACATACAGAATATTTTCGAATATTCTATGTCTATACTCACATATATATCGCTATTTCAGAGCATTTATTCCAATTTCTAATTTCTGCCGGACCGGCAACCGCCCTTTCAAACCAGTTCCACTACACAGCTAAGTATTCTATAAGTCTCTAGCTGTGTCATTCTCCATAAAAGCACTGGATATGTAGTCCTGATGAATTCTAACAAGAATGAAACGCGTAGATTACTTCCCTTGCTTTTATCGAGAATCTAATTGTAATACGTGACGTATTCTATTCTATAGCGATTAGGTCTTCAAAATGTTTATTATAAACATACAGAATATTTTCGAATATTCTATGTCTATACTCACATATATATCGCTATTTCAGAGCATTTATTCCAATTTCTAATTTCTGCCGGACCGGCAACCGCTCTTTCAAACCAGTTCCAGTACACAGCTAAGTATTCTATAAGTCTCTAGCTGTGTCATTCTCGATAAAAGCACTGGATATGTAGTCCTGATGAATTCTAACAAGAATGAAACGCGTAGATTACTTCCCTTGCTTTTATCGAGAATCTAATTGTAATACGTGACGTATTCTATTCTATAGCGATTAGGTCTTCAAAATGTTTATTATAAACATACAGAATATTTTCGAATATTCTATGTCTATACTCACATATATATCGCTATTTCAGAGCATTTATTCCAATTTCTAATTTCTGCCGGACCGGCAACCGCTCTTTCAAACCAGTTCCAGTACACAGCTAAGTATTCTATAAGTCTCTAGCTGTGTCATTCTCGATAAAAGCACTGGATATGTAGTCCTGATGAATTCTAACAA
>OZ024743.1:124427968-124430468 GCA_964016885.1 Eledone cirrhosa
ATATATATATATATATACTTAAACGATATACATAAAATTGTTTTCAAATATCAAGTTGAGACACAACTAGTATTGTGTACATATATGTACATGTTATGTACATATATGGTGGATTGGTAGTATAGGTAGAGAGTCGGACGCCATGCTGCTTTCCAGCATAGTTACGTTTCTTTACGATCTGAGTTAAAATCCCGCCGAGGTTAACTTTGCCTTTCATCCTTACGGAGTCGATAAAATAAAGTACCAGTAATGTACTGGATAATTGCTGGCCTTGTGCCAATAGTAGAAACAATTATGTACATATATATATATATAGAACGACAAATAATAAATGTACTCACTTAAAGAAAGACTCAAACCAAAATCACCTAAAGTTCACTTGTACGGCAGTTTCAAGCATTCTAGAACATGTCTCATATAACCTATTTTAATGGTTGGCGATTATAAGCGTCATATTCTGGAATTCATGAAACGGCCGTATAAGTGAACTTTAGGTAACTTTGGCATGGTTTTTTTATATAAGTGAATACATTTATTATTCGTCGTTCGATATATATATATATATATATATATATATATATACTGATGCCATATGTAAAAACTCTAGTATTCCGATGATTTGATCAGAGGTAAACACTGTATTTAAGGTCGAGTGACGCAACTTCGAGTGATTAGTGGCGTTTAGACTCACCTGATCAATGAAACAACTGTTAATACCTGAAATATAACCCTTTTAGTACAGCTGACCATGTTATTCTTCAATTTTTCACTATATATATATATATATAGTAATAATAATAAAATTGAAGATCCCGTTAAGCGTGAAAGCAGCGATTCTTTGCTTAAACTTTAATCTGTTATATTAATAAATATATATATATATATATATATATATATATATATATATATATATATATATATATATATATATATATATATATATATATATATATACTAGACCACCCGTGACCCGTTGGGTCACGTTTACTTAAAAATAATTTAAAATAATTTCTAAATAATTAAGATATACACATACACAGACATGTATATAATGTGAAATGAAACTGGAAGGCCCATATATATATACGTGTGTGTATGTGTATATATAAATGTATGTTTGTATACATATGTGTGTGTGTATATATATATATATATATGTGTGGGTGTCTGTGATCTATATACACTGGTCATAGACACACACACACACAACACACATATACACATATATATACACACACACACTCACATTTACATATACACAACACCACCAGCTCTCTCTTTCTCTCTTCCATTCTCAATCTCTGTCTCCTCTCCCTCTCTCTATGTCTCTCTATCAATCTACTCTCTCACAACCACTATCTCTTTCTCTCTTTCCTTCTCTCTCTCTCTGTTTATTAAGGTACCTCCCCAAAAACCCATATCTCTGGAATCCGTGCTTCGATTTACGCGAAACTTGTTTTATTCCATTTGTATTCGCATTTCAGGGTCAACTTCCTTTCAAAGTATTTTTCCATTATGCGCCCTTTTGGCTGTATTACATTACAGACAAGCAAGCAATCACAGAATTTTAGTAATATGTATGTATATACATATATATATATATATGTGTGTGTGTGTGTGTGTGTGTGTGTGTGTGTGTGTGTGTGTGTGTGTGTGTGTGTGTGTGTGTGTGTGCGTGCGCGCGCGCGTGCGTAATGCTAGTTGTTTCTCAACTTGATAAATGAAAAAGAATTTTTGTATATCGCTTAAATTTGTATAAATTATCTTCTGAGCTTAATGTTCATTGAACTTTCTTTGTTGAGTAACATAATCAATATATATATGTGTATGTGTGTATATATGTATGTGTACGTATGCACGCGTGTGTGATTATTTTTACTGTTTGTTTAACTGTTAAACAAAAACAGATCAATGAAATAAGTATCAAACTTGAAAAAACTAATTACTAAGGTGGAGGTGGAGGGTAGGGGGGGGGGGCAATATAATCAACTAAATCCGTTCACTGAAGCAGCATCATAGCCGCAAGCTAATGACTAAAAACAATAATGAAAAATAAAAATAAAAAAGAAAAGTGACAAAGAAAATCCACTGCTCATATCGACTGGTTTCATTTTTGATCATCATTGTTTTATTACTAGATGTGTAAAAAGTACCGGACTGGAATCGAACATGTGTTTAGAAATACACATCAGAAATATGACAAATGGTGATGGCCGGAGATCAAATCGTACGAAATGTAACGTAAATATAAATATTGGTTTCTAATTTAGGCACAAGACCAGTAAGTTCTGGGGAAGGGCAAAGTTGATTAAATCAACTCCCAGTATGGTACTTTATTTTATTGACTTCGTAAGGATGAAAGGTGACGTTGACTTCGGTGGAATGAGAACTCAGAATGCAAAGAGCCAGAGCAAATACAGCAAATGTGTTTTATCCAACGCTCTACCAATTCTTCCAATCTACCTTAGCATAGATATAAATATCAAAATATTTTTCATCT
>OZ024743.1:124443842-124448842 GCA_964016885.1 Eledone cirrhosa
TATATATATATGACAATTACATGTACATCAATACTCATCTTTTTCCATTTATCTGAGGGTTATAAACCCCATTATCAGACTAAAAGGGTGGTGGCTTGGCAGTATTGGTAGAGGGTCGGACGCCATGCTTTGATGCATAGAGTTATGGCCCTTGCCATTCTGAGTTCAAATCACGCCGAGGTTAACTTTGCCTTTCATCCTTACGGGGTCGATAAAATAAAGTACCAGTAATGCACTGGGATAATTACTGGCCTTGTGCCAATAGTAGAAACAATTATAAGACTAAAATTTCTTTAGTCAAAAATACGGTGAAAGCTATTCTATTTCTAATATATATATATATATATATATATATATATATATATATATATATATATAGAGAGAGAGAGAGAGAGACAGTAATAATAATAATAAATGTGAAGACCAAAATCCTAAGAGGGCTCGATAAGGATAAATATATATTTCAGAAGATCCCGTTAAGGGTGAAAGCAGCGATTCTTTGTTTAAACTTTAATCTATTATTTTAATATACATATATATATATATATATATATATATATATATATATATATATATATATGTATGTGTGTGTGTGTGTGTGTGTGTGTGTGTGTGTGTGTGTGTGTGTGTGTATGTATATATATATATATATATATACTTATATATATATATATACTGTTTAAGTAAGATGTTCTGAAAGGGGTCCTAATGTCACAGTTAGACTATCCACATATTGAACTATAGTGCCGTACATTAGAACGGAGGGTAAACTACAGTATGAAAGGCAGTAGTCAATCTGGTACAGTCATAATTTCCATCACATGGAACCGGTATGGTGGAGAAGAGAGGGACCAACCACGAGCTACACCAGGAAATTCCCTCTACCATGGGGATGGAAACTCCTGACACTGGACGGACATAATAATAACTTTCGGCAGGATAAATACGCGGAAACAAAAACTAAGATAAACCCTATTTTCATGCACCAAATCGCATTTGAACAGAAGCCCCCTCAATTCAATCTATACATGGACAGATTGACAATCATATGGATCATTTTACATATATGTACTCTGTGTTTTTTGCATTTATTCATTATTGGTTCTTTTCTTTTGTGTACTTTATATCTGTTTTTTTGGCTTTGTTCCATGTGATGGAAATTATGACTGTGTACCAGATTGATTACTGCCGTTAATACTGTAGTTTACCCTCCGTTCTAATGTACGGCACTGTCGTTCAATATGTGGATAGAGTAACTGTGACACTAGAACCCCTCTCAGAACTTCTTACTTAAACATATCTCTGCATATTATTTACTTACTTCAATCTATATGTTTTTTTGACTCACCTCAATCCGGATTCTCACTTGAAAAATTTTTTAATTTCTAATTGTTAATTTTTTTATTTTTTAATTTTTTAATTTATAATTTCTGATATTTGATTTAGGATTTTCGATTTTAAATTTTTATTTTTATTTCCAACTCTCACTCATAACTTCCAATGTAAAACCATGATACCTAGAATTAAGTATATTTTCTCTTAGGGGTTGATGGTCAGTTGTACTGTCCATGCTTGGTGAGAGGTAGTATTGTGACCTGTAAAAACTAACACTCTCCCATCCCCTCTGGATTTCGGCTGACTGCCACAGACGGGATGGGTAGCAGTAAACTATGGTACAGGCCTGAATGGGTCATTGTTTGGCTGAGAGGGGTAACTGACTAAGCGAATTTCGTTGAAATCTGCGGTAGCTAATGGTCAACTTCCTTCGGACATGCGCCTGCGCCTCCGGTGGGGATGAATTGGTACTCACAGGGGAACGGATGAAGAACCCAAAAGCACACACTTCGTCCGTTCCCATGTCGATTCAATTTGGATTGCCTCGGAAACATAACCTTATTATGTAACAAGCTGTCTGACGATGTCGCGACACTCGCACATAGAACAGTGTGGCCAGTGTCGTCATTGAAATATATATCACAGCATTGTTATTAAAAGACTTGAACATTCGATATTTACTCCGTCACTCCTATGTGGAAAAAGTACGTTGAGTGCGTGAATTGAATTGCATCAATATTTACCCTAAGAAGTATATATATATATATATATATATATATATATATATATATATATATATATATATATATATATATATATATATATATATACATACTTATATATATATATATATATATATACTTATATATATATACTTATATATATATATATACTTATATATATATATATATATACTTATATATACTTATATATATATATACTTATATATATATATATATATATATATATATATATATATATATATATATATATATATATATATATATATATATATGAAAAGTGTAATTTACTACACAAAACGAAGGTTATAGAGAAAATTGAGGTTGGTAATGGCACATGGAATATATAAGAGACAGAATACTTTTTTGTGAAAAAACATATAGTTTTATAAGGTAAGGAAATAATAAAGAGTATAAAAAATGACCGGTTTCGATGGGTCTGCAAAAGCCATCTTTTCAAATGTTGATTAATATTAAGAAAAATTAATAATACGAAGAGTTAAAATTTGAGATTTGAAAATTCAAGTATAAAATTCATTGTGGGATTTCATAGTAACAAGTTGGTAGTAACAAGTTGGTAGTAACAAGTTGGCTGCTGTGTGCCTTTCACTACCAGAAAGGCACACAGCAGTCAACTTGTTGCTACCAAGATGAAAACTACTATGAAATCCCACAATGAATTTTATACTTGAATTTTCAAATCTCAAATTTTAACTCTTCGTATTATTAATTTTTCTTAATATTAATCAACATTTGAAAAGATGGCTTTTGAAGACCCATCGAAACCGGTCATTTTTTATACCCTTTATTATTTCCTTACCTTATAAAATTATATGTTTTTTCACAAAAAAGTATTCTGTCTCTTATATATTCCATGTGCCATTACCAACCTCAATTTTCTCTCTCTCTCTCTCTCTATATATATATATACTTATATATATACTTATATATACTTATATATATATATATATATATATATATATATATATATATATATATATATATATACTTATATATATATATATACACACTTATATATATATATATATATACTTATTAGAAAGTGAGGTTTTTTTTACAAAATGAAAAATAACCGAGGTGTCCTACACGAGTGAAAGTATAAAGAAAAAGAGATGAAATCGAAAATGCAACTGGAGTCTTATTTTTTAAAAAAATATATATATTTATTTGGTTCCTTAACCAGTTTCGCAGTTCTTCTGCTTTTCAAAAGGTGAGTTGAGATGGAGGGTCTGTGGTTTTTCTCACATCTGGTTGGTCTCAGAATGTTACTTGTTTTATATGGAAAAAGTGGCTCGAAATGCCAGGTTTTTCGAGAAGTAATTTGATTGGTTTGTCAATAATTATAATAAATTTCGCGCCAGTTCGCGTTACAATAGTTCTTCAAATAAGGGGGGGGGGGGTTGTCACAGGTTGTTTTTTCATATATGAGTGTTTGAATTTCTTTTTACTTGAAAAAAGGGGGCTCACGAAGGCTTTTTTTTGGTTGGTTATAAATTAAATTATGGCTGTCACGTGAACAAGTTTTCATTAAATTTTTGTGCCCTTATTTGGAAATCCATTCTGTAGCCTTTTTAGAGAATTTTATGATAAGTGAAAGATAATTCTTTTTACTTTTTGGCACAAGGCCAGCAATTACCCAGTACATTACTGGTACTTTATTTTATCGACCCCCGTAAGGATGAAAGGCAAAGTTAACCTCGGCGGGATTTGAACTCAGAATGGCAAGGGCCGTAACTCTATGCGCCAAAGCATGGCGTCCGACCCTCTACAGATACTGCCAATCCACCATGATAAGTGAAAGATAATGGTCAAGAGAAAGGGATGGGAGAATTGTTCTGGTTCAGTGAATATGGTTAGTTCGCTGGGGTGTCAGAATTCGGATTTTCTATTGAATAAAGAAAGTAAAGATATGTATGTTTATTTGTGTGCTTGTGTGTGCGTGTGTGTGTGTGTTGTGTGTGTGTGTGTGTTTGAATTTCTTTACTTTAAAAAAGGTGGCTCACGAAGGCTTTTTTTAAATAAACGTGATTAAAAAAAAGCCTGTGGAATTTTTTCGACTTGTTGTATGTGAATGAGATGGTGGTTTGCTGTGGTTTATTTTAATATTATGGTTAGTTTGATGTATTGATGGTATATTCATGGTTTATTTTACATTTATATGCATTATAGGTACTTATATTTTGTTGTATATTTTTAGTTGTTGAGTAGGAGAATTTGACCGTTGATCTATTTAAAATTTGATGGTATTTATGGTTTGGCGGGAAGTTTTTCTCTAGGATAGTAAAATATTTTTTAGGTATATTATCTTTAATTTGTAGATTAAATGGAGCATTATACCAAGTAACTCGTCTATTACGGTTTCGATGTTGTTTTTTATTTTTATACGATGTATCCTGATGTTTACTAAGAGAATTAGTATTAGTGATTTTATTACACATATTTTTAGTTAGATTAATTGATTTAGGTGTTTTAGCCTGATTATTAGGAATTTTGTTATTAACATATACTGGAATATTAGGATGAATGGTTTTTTGAAAGTTATTATATTGTATATTAGAAGAGTTAGAGAAATTAAGTTTTAAGTTGGTATTTTTGGGTATAGTGTGAGTGGCATTTACGTGTGTATATTTCATTTGGTGTTTGTTGGTAATATTGGGTTGTATGTTTGTAGTATTATTGGTACACGGTATATATACTAATTTGTTTTTGTGGCCGCTTCTAGCTAAAGCTTCGTTATAAAAGGTCGCATTTTTATCGAATATATCCTGGTTAGATGAAAGGTTAGAAATTCTGAGAGATATTATATGCTAGGTTTTTAAGGATAGATTTAGGGTGATTAGATTGTGAGTGTATGTAATATAAGTTTTGGTTAGGTTTATGGTAAGGTTGGTAGATACCCGTAGA
>OZ024743.1:124456342-124463842 GCA_964016885.1 Eledone cirrhosa
GAACGTTGAGCCTCTGTCGTTTCCGACGACAAGTGCTCCAGTTATTTGATCAACGAAGCAGTCTGCTCATGAAGTTGACATGCAGTTGGCCGAAAATTCCTCAGACACACGTACTCGTAACGCAATTCTTAGGGATATTCAGTGTGTCACAGTGTATGACAAAGCTGGCTCTTTGAATAATAGATACAACTTATTCTGTCCAGCTGAGCGGACTGGCGCAATGTGAAATAAAGTACCATGTTCAAGGACACAATGCCCCGCTCGGAATCAAACTTATATCTTTAGGATCGTGAACCGAATACCCTAACCACTAAATTACAGAGAATAGCATTCTAAATAAGTGATAAGTATAGTTATATATTTGTGACAATGATTTGTCTAATACACACATCAAAGAAATAGCCATCTTCATTTAGTGACTTTTGTGATAGGCTATGAAGCTACAATATTTATATGTATATTACCAGTAGGCCTGACTTGTCTTTCTAAGCTATTCGCTGTAGCGAATCTTTACATTAAAAAGTGCCTCGCTTACAGATGTGGGAAATCTAATTTGTATATTGGTGTTAGTTTTCCTGTGTTTGCAGTAAAAACGAAAAGAAAAAAAAACATTTTAAGAAATGTAAAATTAAGATCAATATGTAAATTAGATTACACATATGTAAGGCAGTCAGCGTTATATACATGGGTTGGACAAAATAATGGAAACACCTAGCATCATAGCATCATAATTTTGAAATATCTATAAAACCGTCAAAAGCTTGTTTATTTTTATTGTTCTCGAGGTGGTCTGCAGTAATTTTGGGAGATGTACTTTTGTGATCCTTTCTAACAATTCGCGTAAGAGTCCGACGGTCCCTATCTGAAAGTTTTGGTTTTCTTCCGGAGTTTTGTTTCGACGAGAAGGTTTTTCCCTCTTTCTCGAAGGCTGTCATTACTTTCGAGACAGTACTTCTTGATACACCAAACATTTCGGCTGTTTTCGTCACAAGCACCAACAATTAGATCAATCGGACTCTCAAAGAGGTCAGTCATTTTAATGAATATAAATGACCTTTTTCTGATGATATCTGAAGAGAAACAGCAATTTTAACAAAACATATTAAGCAACCCTAATAATAAATAAAAAAACATAAAAAATAAACAAGCTTTTGACGGTATTATAGATATTTCAAAATTATGATGATATGATGCTAGGTGTTTCCATTATTTTGTCCAGCCCCTGTATATATATATATATATATATATATATATATATATATATATATATATATATATATATATATATATATATATATATATATATATCGATTGAATCGGTCAAGATACCAGACTTCCAATTCTCTAGCCACTGCGCCACGCGCCGTCACACCCACATGCACACACAAACATACATACACATGTATGTATTTATATATGTATTTATTTATTATATATTTACTTCATAGTATTGGTTATAATATTCACAGTTGTTGCAGATCGGCGGATAAAGTGAGATTGGGAGGACACACAGACATACTATATATATGTGTGTGTGTGGTGTGTGGTGTGTGTGTGTGTACTACGGTATCCTATCGGAGAGCTGCTAAATTAAGATAAACCAGAACTAGCTGTTATGGTACCTATGTAATTTTACCGATAAACATATTCTATAAGTCTCATATCACAACAAAAACATAAATTTAAACGCGTAGATATACTTCGATATATTAGCACTTCATGGCAGTATAGGTAGAGAGACGGACACCATGCTTTCCAGCATAGTTACGTCCCTTTACGGTCCGAGTTCAAATCCCGCACAGGTTAACTTTGCCATTCATCCTTACGGGGGCGATAAAATAAAGTACCAGTAATGTGCTGGGTAATTGCTGGCCTTGTGCCAAATGTAGAAACAATTATTTGTTTGAAGGGTGGTGGACTTGCAGTATCAGTAGAGTGTCGGACGCCATGTTTTGAAGCATAGAGTTACAGCTCTTTATGATATAAGTTCAAATCCCGCCGAGGTTAGCTTTGCCTTTCATCCTTACGGGGTCGATAAAGTAAAGTTCCAGTAATGCACTGGGATAATTGCTGGCCTTGTGCCAAAAGTAGAAACAATTATTTGTTTGAATTTTGACTTGTGCAGACGATCATAAATCTTGTTCGCTCAAATTACACTACTTTTGAATGCGCTTTTGTCTTTTAGTGAATACAATGAGTTCAAAATAACAAGACGTATTGAATACAAACCAGCTAGTCTATTTATAATCCACTATGATAAGAAACTAGCTGGCGCAGATATGGCGACGTGCAGATACGTTTTGATCCTTCAGTAAAGCAGTGTCTCTTCTACCTAAAACATTGTGAGTGGTATCTGATTGACTGAAACTCTTTGGATGGTTGACATTGATAAATATGCTGGGTCCGTCAACTTCTTATTACACACACATATATATATATATATATATGTGTGTGTGTGTGTGTGTGAACAAATACATATATATATATATATATATGTACACACACACACACATGTATGTGTATATTTTCATTACAGGACCCAATATCCACCAGAGGCAATTTTTGGAAATATTCAACGCTGTTTGATAACGACTAAATCTGTATACTATCTAATGCATATTTCATCTATTTCATAAGAATCCACCTGATGAAAGAATTTCTTCCCATATTGGTTCCTATATTAGTTATTGGGATAATTAATAATTGTTTTTACTTTTGGCACAAGGCCAGCAATTACCCAGTACATTACTGGTACTTTATTTTATCGACCCCGTAAGGATGAAAGGCAAAGTTAACTTCGGCGGGATTTGAAGTCAGATCGTAAAGGGACGTGACTCTTTGCGTCAAAGTATGGCGTCCGACCCTTTACTGATACTGCCAATCCACCGCTCTTTGGGATAATTAATAATGTTCTTAATCCCAGTTGGGAAACGATACGGGCGAAACATTCTAATCTATTAGTTTGTCTAGCTTGTATTTCCCTCCAATGGATGTTTCAGCATTAGGTAAATTGTTATATATACTCACACACATACATACATACATACATACATACATACATACATACATACATACATACATATATACATATGAACAAAGCATTAATATTTGCTAAAAATAGATCTAATTTAACTTCGGATGATATTAACATTATTACACATGCTAGACAAACACTTATTGAATTTCAGAATGAATACTGGACCAGAAACACTTACAGTAATCTTTTTGATATTACTATGGGTTCAAGCGATTCCGCCCAAATTACTGATCTTGTGGGCCTCTTTCTCCTTTTCAACATAAATGCCTCTTTTCCCCACCTCAAAGGTGGTTTATATCGTGATGACTGTCTTCTTCTTTCTAACAACCTTAGCCTTTCAGAAATCGAAAAAAACAAAAAGCATATTAGAACTTTCCTTAAAGACTATTATAATCTTAATATTACTTTTGAAAAAACAAGTAAAGTAGTAAATTTCCTAGATATAACTTTAGATTTAGCTACGGGTATATACCAACCTTACCATAAACCTAACCAAAATTTACATTACATACACTCACAATCTAATCACCCTAAATCTATCCTTAAAAACCTTGCATATAATATATCACTTAGAATTTCTAACCTTTCTTCTAACCAAGATGTATTTGATAAAAATGCGACCTTTTATAATGAAGCTCTAGATAGAAGTGGCCACAAAAATAGATTAGAGTATATACCTTCTACTAAAAATACTGAAAGCATACAGCATAATATTACCAACAAACACCAAATGAAAAGTACACACCTAAATGCCACCCACAGTATACCCCAAAATACTAAATCTTCTAATATAAAGTATAGTAACCCTCAAAAAACTACTCATCATACGACTATAATAAATATTAATAATAAAACTCCTAATAAAAAAGATAAAACACCTAAATCTACAAATATAACTAAAAATAGTTGTGGTGATATCATTAACATTAATCCTCCTAGTAAAAATCATGATACAACATATAAAAATAATAAAAATAATAAACAACATAGAAACCGTAATAGACGAGTTACTTGGTATAATGCTCCTTTTAATTTACAAGTTAAGGATAATATTGCTAAAAAATTTTTTTATATCCTTGAGAAAAACTTCCCGCCAAACCACAAATACCATCAAATCTTAAATAGGTATACAGTTAAATTCTCATACTCTACAACAAATAACATAAAACAAAATATAAGTGCATATAATGCATATAAATGTAAGAAAACCATAAGTATACCACCAGTACATCAAATTAACAATAATATCTCCTCAAATACAGAATTAACGAAAGGATGTAACTGTAGAAACAAAACAAACTGCCCATTAAAAGGGAATTGTCTTGTTAACAACATAGTCTATAAATGTAATGTTAAAACTAAAGATTCTATTTGCTCATATATAGGAGCTACCTCTAACAATTTTAAGACAAGGTATAATACCCACAAACATAGCTTTAAAAATGCCGCACTGGCTAATACAACATCTCTAGCAGAAAAAATCAATAGTTATAAAAATAAAAATATAAAATATGATTTGACCTGGAGTGTGCTCAAAAGAGCCACCCCTTATCAAAATAATAGAAAGGAATGTAGATTATGTTCCCAAGAACTATTTGAAATAATGAAGTCTAGGGATATCTTATTAAATAAAAGACAGGAATTAATTATATCGTGTAATCATAAACTAAAAAAAACATTTAAATATTATAAACCTAATTAATAACATTATTCTAGAATTTAATTTAATTTAAATGTTAGTTAACCTATAAATTTAATTTAATTAATATTTTATTACAGATGAGAAAATATTATGTAATCATAAATTTTGAAAAACCTTTAAATATTACTAATATATACTCAGTAATTTAATTTATAGATTAATTTTTATTTTATTTTAACCTTTTATTATAATTTTTTTTATTATAATTCTTTTACAGATAAAATATAACAAAATAATATCATGTATCCTATGACGGAGAAAGAATTTTTTAGTATTATAGACCTAATTAATATACATTTTGGAAATATATTTATTATTTGGTTTTAGTTTTAATCAACCTAAAACTTTAATTTTAATTTGCTTAAAATTAGTATCCTTGTACAGACGAATTGCAGAATGTCATGTAATCATAGAATGGGATGTGTTTTGGATATATACCTAGTTAATATATTCTGTGCAATTTTTTGAAAAAGATATGTATATCTATAGGTATATGTATATGTGTGTATTGTATGTGTATCTGTATGTATATTTATGTGACTATATATGTATGTATGTGTATATATATGTATATATATATATATGTGTATGTATATGTATATATATGTGTATGTGTATGTATATGTATATGTATGCGTACTAATTTTGATTTTTATTTGCATATAATTATATTATGCTATTGATGAAATACAATATCTGCTTTATGTATTGTATACCTAATTAACATATACTAATTAACGTATACTATTGAAATAAATATATAATTTTTAATTTAGTTAACATATAATTTATATGCTACTACCGATGTAATACTTTATTTTATTTTTATTTGGGTTTCTTTTCCCTATTACTAAATTCATCTCCTAATATTGATACCATAACGTTATTAACTTTAATTTAGTTATAATGTAATTAATAATCTACTACTGTTTGACTTCATAATTCTGCTTCAAATATTATAAACCTAACTAATTTACACCTTGGAAATCAATATGTTGACTATCTTTGGTTTAGTTAACATATGATTAATGGTATACTTTTTTGTTTTGGGATGCATAGATTTCGTATTTCCTAGCACTGAAAATATGTAAGAACATACATTGAATTAAGATACGGAAAATATTATATGTTTCTTGAAACATATATTTACTTTGATCCCCTTCTCCAAACCCCCCCTTTCCCCCATACTATTACCATCTGTTTTTGTAAGAGTATATGTATGAATATATGTGTAGGTGGGTGTCTATATAGGTTTTGGTATTTATTTCTAAATATAAAAATACATATATGAGCATGTAAATATGAATGTAAGATTGAGTGTGTATATATGATTATACATACATATGTATGTATATATATGTATATATATGTATTATATATGTATGTGTATGTGAATGTGTGGTATGTATATGTGTATGTATATGTATATATGTGTATGTATGTGTATGCTTGTATATAGGAATATATATATGTGTATATATGTATGTATATGTATATGCGTGGTTGTATGTATGTGTATATGGGTTCTGTATATATTTGTATGTCTCTCTATTTATATGTTTATCTTCGTATCTATGTGATATATGTGTGTGTGTGTGCATGTATGCATATGTATGTGTTTGTGTGTGTTTGTATGTGTGTGTGTATATATATATGTATTTGCGCACACTCACATACACATATATATATATGTATATGTGAGTGTGTATGTGTGTCTGTGTGTGTGTGTGTATGTGTATGTGTATATATATATATATATATGTATATATATGTATGTATGTGTATATATATAGATATATATATATATATATATATATATATATATGTGTATATAGGTGTCTATGTGTGAATATATGTCTTTATTCGTATGTGTGTATTTATGTATGTATATGTTTAGGTGTATGTATGTATGTGTATGTATGTGTGTGTGTATATATATATATATATATATGTATATATGTATATGTGTGTATATATATATATATATATATATATGTATATTATTCTTTATTATTATTGTAATATAACTTATGTGTATATGTGTATAAGTGAGTTTGTGTATGTATATATACTATGTGTATATATAAGAGTAATGAAATATATATATATATATATATATATGTGCATGTCTGTTTTTTATGTGTGTGTATATATATATATGTATGTGTATATATGTGTATATATATATATATATATGTGTATGTGTGTGTATGTGGATATATGTATATATATATATATATATATACATGTGGGTGTTTGTATGTATATTTATGGTGGTATGAGTGTGGGGATATATATATTTGTATATGTGTGTGTATGTGTATATATATGTATATATGAGTCTATGTGTGTGTGTATATATATGTATATATATATATATATATATATATATATATATATATGTGTATGTGTGTATGTGTTGCGCGTGAGTGTGTGTGTATTTATATCTTTTTATATGTGTATGTGTATGTTCGTGTAAATGTATGTGTGTGTATGACAGTATAGGTATGTGTGTATGTATGTATGTGTGGATATCTCTATGTGCGCGTACATGTATGTATGTGTATGTATATCTGTATGTGTATGTACATTTATTATATTTTATTGTTTTTATTTTTTTATTTTTCTTAATTTATAGATACATTTATATTAGGCTGTCTGGTCTGACAATCTAATACTGACCCCTCCCCCCCCCTCCCACCTAATTTCTGTATCTTGATCTTGAAATGTGTGTACCAGTGTTTTTATGTGAGTGACTTAA
>OZ024743.1:124468842-124491342 GCA_964016885.1 Eledone cirrhosa
TATCTTTTATTGTCTCCTACTCTCATTTGAATTACCTATTCTATAACCTCCCTCCTCCATTTCATACTCTATCCTTAGAATCTGCTGTATACATATCACTTTCAACGCTTGACCGGCTCCACTCACTCCGCTATTGTTCTACAGGCAAGTTCAGCCACCCCTACCTCCCACCAAATGCCATGATAGACTTATTTGTGTTTACAACAAATTTTAACCAATCCTCTTGACAACTACAATCTTCCCATATAAGGAAGTACCCCTTGACAAGTTCGGCTATTTATTCACCAGGCTAAACATTCTAATTTAGTCCAGAAATAGCCGTCGAAACGGCTTGAGCTCTGGTGTCGGGGTCATACTTTTTCATATTTCCCACTCTACTACCCTAAGTATTGAGTACTCTGGTGCGTTATGGTCCATCTGGTTCCTTACCACAATTCCCCTTCGTTATATATATATATAACAGACCCGTATTAAGCAATTTAGTGCTTTTGTACGATAAACCAGCAATAAAACAGCTCCACAGTAACTTTATGCATATAAACCGAGGCCATCCAATTTTAGTTCATAAAACCGCGATATTTAATCACTGAGAGTACAGAACGACTCAACAGGTAGTCGTTGTTATGACAACGGGCCTGTGTGAATTAAACAAAAGAGAAGAATGGCCGTCGTCAAATATATCACAAATAATATATAGAACTAGTGAACCCTGAGGTTAAACTGATGCAGAGTATATCTCTACGGATTTTGGTAGTGGGACGGCAAAAATTGAACAAACTCATAAGGGCAATCAACAATAGTTCAATATGATCAGTGACTTAATGATCATCGAATCATCCATTAACGCTATCAATGTAATTTGTCTTGCTGCTTTGAATACTTGAATTTTTCAATACGTTAACACGTATGTGTATATGTGTGTGCGTGTGCGTATATGTGTTATGTCCTTATGGACAAACGAATACACTGCAACAGTGTAATAACAATATAATCGAAACAAATGGCAATAACCACATGGAACGGAACAGCAATCTTTTAAGAACCAACAATCTAACACGCTAACTAGAACTGTGAAATTTGAACTCCAACTTCGATTATCAACACATGAACTGTGGAACTAGTACAACTTTGACTATCAACATACGAACTGTAGAACTAGTACCAACTTACCTACTTACTCAGGCTGCTACTATTTATATGTAGTGGTCCAGCCCATTCTCACCAGGGGGCGTCGTACTCTCACACAACAATGTGCATATGCATACATTTATATATATGAGTATATAAATATAAACGCACAAAAACAGACACACTTACAAAAATACACACTCACAAACATACATTCACACAAATACACATACATTCACAGAAACACACACATAGATTCACACAGACATACACACACACACATACACTCACACACAGCGTAGAAAATGGAACGCCGGCCGCTGTTTTGCTGTAGTTTTTTCACTATCCCCATCCTTCCTTTTACACACACATAAATTCACAGACAGACAGACAGACAGACAGACACACACTCACACAATTATGTGACGGATGGAAGTCACTCAAATTTATATATAGACTATTGTTGATTAAATTCTGACCATGTTTTCTCTTGAGTATTGTTATTCATCTCTTTTACTCTGTGGCTTTTTGTTGTTGGTATTGAGACAATTGTGCAGATTCGCTTAACTAAGTGGAATATTAGTACAAATGTAAATTAGATGATGTAAAAAGAAAGTACTGTTGGGAGTCAGTCACTAAGTTTGAAATATATGTAACTTTCTAGTTTTCTTTTTTTTTGTTATTAGTATATCTAAAACGGGAAGTTTTTCGTCAATGAAGTTCATAGCAAATTTAATGTTAGGGTTAATATTGTTGATGGGGTTTTGAAAGTGTTTTAATTTGTCAAGATTTCACCTCAACAAAGTAAAACATGTATCTTCTACAGTTTTCTATATATAGCAGCTGAATTCATTTCGACAAATTTGTAGATTTTTAATCAGGTGATGTGTGTCTTGTAAATTGGGCCTGCTATAATGGGTTGTAGTTTTAAATTGATTTGGTGTGTGTGTAAATGATAGTTCAAATGGCCATCTTTGTCACACACTTGGATTGTGCAGTGAGTAGATGGGTCAACTGGAAGACTCAACGTCAAAACCAACGGAAATGTGTAAGTGCTTGCGTGCGTGTATGTGCGTGGGGGCAGTATAGCTGAATGGTTAAGAAGTTTACTTCACAATCATTAAGTCCCGGGTTCAATCCCACTTCGTGGCATCATGAGCAGATGTCATTTACTATAGCTTCGGATCAACCCCTGCCTTGTGACTAAAATAGGATAGGCGGAAACTGTTTAAAAGCCTGTTGGATGGACTGTACCAATAATTTAAAGGGCCAGCCTTGTTACATCCTGTGTCCCGCTGAATCTTCTCGAGAATTACATTAAGGAATTGTTTGTAGAATACTCGGCTACTTACATGTTAATTTCACTTATACGCTAAATTCTTCATGAGAATTGCGTTAAGGATGAACATTTCTGTGAAATGCTCAGCTATTTTATCTATTACTAGCAGTAAAGCCCGGCGTTGCTCGGGGTCGCTCAGTAGCTGTGTTAAAGTTACAATGTTAAGTTTCTTTTTTGGCTTAAAAACTGTAGTGTCTACTGTGCAGACTTGCATGTGGTGTTTTTGATTAATATTCCCTCAACCAACAATATGCCTTATGAAGTTAAGAAAACATAACGATAACCCGAATGTTATAACAAAAGAGGATGCTGGGGATAAAAACTGCACTGGTTATTTATTAACAAAGATCGAAAATGTAAACACTGCAACGCAGAGAAAAACATTAGCGTAACCAAATTATCAGTTATTGTATTAATGTCATTTTAAACGCTGAGAAAGCCAGCGTAATTTTTTACGTAAGACGCTCAATGTAAACAGAACAAAGGGAAATAACTGATAACTTACGCTCAAAAATCGATACATTATATTCGATTTCGTCACATAGGGTGGGTCAATTTGAAATTTTTTTTTTCCGATCTCTTCGCTAGGGCTCAATGTACAAGTATAGCAATTTCGGTGCAATTCCGTGAGAGATTCTAAGAGGAGATGTGTGCCAAAAATCGATAGACAGACAGACAACCACAGTTTTATATATATAGATTTCACGCTCGTATTATATTCGTTTTTTCCCGTTCTTTACCAGGGAACGTTTCCACGAACCAAAGTATCGTCTTCCTGTGTTCCTCCGGTTGCAACGTTTTTTGAAATATACACTTTTGCGTTTACAGATTGACTTTGTTAGTTTCAGAAGATCCCGTTAAGGGTGAAAGCAGCGATTCTTTGCTTAAACTTTAATCTGTTATTTTAATATATATATATATATATATATATATATATATGACGGTTGTTTGCTCAACACAAAGCTTGACCACCTCATGTACATGGAGCTCAATTCTGGCATGAAAACCCATGTGGCTTTTTAGACCAGACATACGTTTAAATTGTCGTCCGCATAAATTGCACCTTAGTTTAGGTGTAACTTCAGTGTGTGTGTGTCCATTTAAACCTCTGAAAATCCCATTAAGACCTTTACTTTCATGAAGTGGAATAAACGGAAGATAAACATTCGACTGGCTTAGACAAGAATCTTTCCCTAAATAATTTACCCAGATATGGCTGTCTATTTCTGACATTTAACTGTCGGACAAGCGATCGAAGAATTAATTAGGTGCAAATTGTAAAATGTCTAAAACGCACGCACACAAACACACACACACACACACACACACACACACACACACACACACACACACACACACACACACACACACACACACACACACACACACACACACACACACATATGCATTTCATACACATTACACATTCACACATACATACATATACACACACATAGACATATACACACATGTATACACCCATGCAGACATGCACATACACTGCGCCCATTCACACATATTCATTTGCATTCATATATTAAAGACCGACTCATATACGTACTCCTGCTAACGAACGTACTCAGAAACACATAGTAAAAACCCTACCTATCATTCGTTTCTGCCTTTCCGTTCTCTCTTCATATAATGTTGAATTAACACCGAGAACTTAGTTCTATTTCCGTACACAATTTGTCCGTATACAACAGATACAGAAACATCTATGTGGCCACTTGACCTGCAAGAAATAGCAGTCAAATATTCATCATATAATGTGGTTCTGGTGCACTATATCTAAAAGGTGATCTTCCGACATAAATATATAAAATGGCTGACAATAAAATTATATGAAAGGAACTAATTTTTCAGTTTCATTATATTGGTGAATTTTATCGTAAGATCGCTCAATCAGATCTGATCTAGGTCAAACAACAACAACACGTTTATGAGTGTCTACAGTATTTATAGAATATTTTCTGATCATTAAATGTTGTATAAAACAATAGATTCTCACATCACGACGACAAAAATGAAAGCATTATTTTCTTGTAAATCCCTTAGTTGTTTCATACATAAAAGGAGACGTGAAATGCAATATTTAATTAAGTAGAAAGGCAGAGGACATTACGTGCACTCAGATTCGTTTTTGTTGTCATTCATGATTAACGAGTTCGAAAGAAACAGCTACGTTATTATAATAGATATGAGGTGTGCTAAACTTAATACAACACCGTCCTTCAGAAGTTAGAACTGTCTCTCAAGCCTATTACTCAATTAATATAAATCAATATAAAATTATATGAAATGCTTGATCGTTAAGTTAAATGAATGAGGCGAAAGCCGGAATTATTATATCAAAGCATGTAATTCGTTCGATGATCGACTTTGCCTTTTAAATTAGCAAGATCTATACAGAGCCGGCGTCTGTACATTTGGAGACTATCTCCCTGTTATGCGCCTCATTCTTCCAAATAAAATGATTTTAAAACATAGTTTGGTCAGCTGACGAACCTGCTCTGGCTATACAAAGAAAATTTCCAAGTCTGCATTTTCCACTACACAATCCACAACCACCTACGCTAAATCATGTGACAGGTCATAACATCAAATGACCTTCTCTACTGCTTTACCTATTTTCACAACACTGCTATGCGGCAAAGACGTTTAGCGATTTATTTACTTAATAGTAGGGCTGACCCTAGTTCTATAAAAACTACCAGAGGAGATGGAGTAATGAGTGACACTGTTAGCTTTCAAGAAAACTCTCACCACCCAGTGCTGTAGTTACGACGAGGCGAGTAAAGATCGCTTCTAAAAAAGCCTAGACTTCGCGGATCAGAGAAAAGTACCAGATTGGTGACTGGCGCGAATGAGACCACAAAAACACTACAATATGGCTAAATACAATAAAGACAGTGTTATGAGCATTATATAAAATTTGTTGTATGAAAATTTGTGAAGTAAAAATGACAGTTAATTGTTGGGCTAGAAGTAGATACCCTTCATGTTACAATTAAATATAGATCTCTTCCATGGCTTAGTTAAATGAAGGCTTAGAAGCAGCCTCTTCTGTCGTTCTGATGTATTCCATGTTCCAACTGAATGTAAACCTTTCCCATGATCAAGTTAAATGCTGGTCTATAATCCGCGGAACAAAATATTAAGGTTGAACCTTTGATGTAGTAGTGTAACTCCATGCGACAGGTTTTCACATAATTTCCGTCCGCCTAATTTCAATCACAATGCTTGGTTCGACTCGAAGCTAGAATATAGGGGAATTGACCAAAATGCTTCAAAATGGAATTGAACCCTGGACCCTGTGATTGTGAAGCAAATTTTTTAACTATTCAACCAGGCTGCGACTACTATATCGACACAACAAGCAGTGATACTAACATCGCATCTCCCAGTGCCATTGATAACATGACTGTTAAGCCCCAGCGCAGCGTTGACTGAACAAGAACTAAAGTTAAAAAAATTCTAACTATGACCATTCCATTTATTTTAAATATAGTTTTTCTTAGACTACATCATCCAATATGTCCTTCCATTCTGAAAGACTTGGCTGTTATTTTATTATGTCTTATGACTGTCTATTTTATTATGTCTTATGACTCAGAATAATTACGCCACCCAACAAATTTATGGGTCTTGATTTATAATGTCTTATGACTGTGTATTTTATTATGTCTTATAACTCAGAATAACTACGCCACCCAACAAATTTATGGGTCTTGAGGTATCCTTATTACTACATATAATATGCAAAATATGAATATATACATATATGGTAAACCCTTTCGGAATAACCCGTCTTGGGTTCGATTAGAAATTCCTGCCCTCTTTTTTATTTTTTTCGTGTGTTCTCAACGAATCTGACTTGCAAACGCATCAGAAATTACCGTATTTCCCGGCGTCGAAGACCCTACTTTTTTCCCTAAAATAAGTCTAAAAAATCTACCATGCGTCCTGTAGGCCGAAGGTTATTTATTATTTTTTTTTTCTTCAAATTTTTGGTTGTGAAAATTAGGATGCGTCCTTGAGGACGAAGCGTCTTCGGCACCGAGAAATACGGTACTTGTTGTTCAGATATAGGAGGGGGAATAATATTTTTAAAAGCATTAAAAAAAATTCAAATCCCCTTATTTGTCATAAAATGAAATTGATTTCAAATTGAATAAACGAGTTAATAACACTTTTCTGGCGTAGGGTTGAGGTTGAATTTAGAGTTAGAGTTAAGAAAAAATCGACTGCTTTCCACTCCAAATATGAGATGGGTGTTTATGTAAAAACTTACCATATATATATATATAAATATATATATATATATAAATGTGTGTATGTGTGTGCGTATGTATGTATGTATGTATGTATGTATGTATGTATGTATGTATGTATGTATGTATGTATGTATGTGTGTGTGTGTGTGTTAGGTTTAGGGTATATTTTATATATATAATATACCCTAAACCTAACACACACAGTCGCCCCTCTCTCTCTCATATATATATAAGACATGTACATGAAGGCATATACATATATGATATGTTTGTTGTGTATAATAAACATAGATTAGTTTTGCTAGAACTGTTTTAAGGTGTGATAGATATATTAAAGTGTTATATATATATATATATATATATATATATATATATATATATATATATATATATATATATATATATTAATACATACATATTAGTGACAGTGAAAAATATAGGAAGAAGTAACAAGAGGAAATAGTATTAGTAGGATAACGTTCAAAGTTCGGTGAAAATCAACAGAAACGCCGGCATATTTGAAAAGAATTTGGGGCGCGATTAAGATCAAAAGCAGACACCTATACGTATTTACATTCAAACACACACACACACACACACATATATATATATATATATATATATATATATATATATAAAGAAAAAGGGATGAAATCGAAAATGCAACTGAAGTCTTATTTTTAAAAAAAATATATATATTTATTTGGTTCCTTTACCGGTTTCGCAGTTCTTCTGCTTTTCAAAAGGTGAGTTGAGATGGAGGGTCTGTGGTTTTTCTCACATCTCACATATATTTCTCACATATATATATATATATTATATATATATATATATATATATATATATATTAAGACAGGGGGAAGAAAAAATGGCTTCACTTGTGCTTTCAACAAATTTATTTCCTTCACAAAATCCAAAAAGAATTTTTCTTAAAAAAAATTATTTTATAAATTAAGTAACCAACAACTTAATTTATAAAATAATTTTTTTTAAGAAAAATTCTTTTTGGATTTTGTGAAGAAAATAAATTTGTTGAAAGCACAAGTGAAGCCATTTTTTCTTCCCCCCTGTCTTAATATACCTAACTGTACCAAGGATTACACACATTTTCCAATATATATATATATATACACACACTTGCATACACATACCCATCTACATGTATACCTACAAACACAGACAGGCAAAAAAAAAAAAATAAACTCACAGATATACATATGTATACTTTCGTTTATACACCAAAAAGGAAGAGGATGGGGGGGGGGGGGATATTAGTAGTTTCTATTATATGTCTTATGATAGAAAATATCGAGGACAGATATCCATTAATACCCATGAGCGAGGAGGAAGTACTTAGAATAAAACTGAGGTGTTTTTCTTTTTGTTTACGATTGAAGGTCACGTTGTGATGCAAATTGACTCGACAAACGAAGAGGTGATTCAATGAGTGACCTAGTGAATTGAAATGTCAAGCTACAGGTTTTACAAGTGTTTGGATGCGACTGAGTACGTTGTGTGGGCGCCGGCAGATTCGGTTCATTAAATCCATGTATAAGTGATAAGCGATTCAATAAATAAAGTTCAAGGAGGTATAATCAAATATGCGTATATATCCATGCGCACCCACGCGTGTTTAATGTGTGTGTATGTACGTATGTATGTATAAAATGTGTGTGTATGTATGTATAAAATGTGTGTATGTACGTATGTATGTATAAAATGTGTATGGATGTATGTATAAAATGTGTGTATGTACGTATGTATGTATAAAATGTGTGTGTATGTATGTATAAAATGTGTGTGTATGTACTATGTATGTATAAAATGTGTGTATGTACGTATGTATGTATAAAATGTGTATGTATGTATAAAATGTGTGTGTATGAATGTATAAAATGTGTGTGTATGTATGTATACAATCAGAAATGAAGTGACATTATTTAGGGTGGATTGGCAGTATCGGTAGAGGGTCCGACGCCATGCTTTGCAGTAAAGAGTTACGGCCCTTTATGGTCTGAGTTCAAATCCCGCCGAGGTTAACTTTGCCTTTCATCCTTACGGGGTCGATAAAATTAAGTACCAGTAATGCACTGGGATAATTGCTGGCCTTGTGCCAAAAGTAGAAATAATTATTTACGATTTTATACATACATTTTATACATACATTCATACACACATTTTATACAAACATTCATACACACACATTTTATACATACATACGTACATACATTTTATACATACATACACACATTTTATACATACATACACACACATACACACACGCGCGGGTGCGCATGGATATATACACATATTTGATTATACCTCCTTGAACCTTATTTATTGAATCGTGAATTGGCAGTATCGGTAGAGGGTTGGACGCCATGCTTTCTAGCAGAGTTACGTCCCTTTACAGTCTGAGTTCAAATCCCGCCGAGGTTAACTTTGCCTTTCATCCTTACGGAGTAGATAAAATAAAGTACCAGTAATGTACTGGGTATTTGCTGGCCTTGTGCCAAAAGTAGAAACAATTATTTAGGTTAACTTTGCCTTTCATCCTTACGGGGTAGATAAAATAAAGTACCAGTAATGTACTGGGTATTTGCTGGCCTTGTGCCAAAAGTAGAAACAATTATTTAGGTTAACTTTGCCTTTCATCCTTACGGGGTAGATAAAATAAAGTACCAGTAATGTACTGGGTATTTGCTGGCCTTGTGCCAAAAGTAGAAATAATTATTTCCGTTCCTACCTATGATTCAGCGAACCACACCATTAACTAGAGTGTTTATTCCCGTGAATATAGACGTGTAATATGTGTGAGTGAGTGAGTGAGTGAGTGCGTGAGTGAGTGCGTGGGTGAGTGAGTGCGTGCGTGTGTGCGTGAGTGAGTGAGTGAGTGAGTGAGTGAGTGGTGAGGGAGTGAGTGGGTGGTGAGGGAGTGAGTGGGTGGTGAGGGAGTGAGTGGGTGGTGAGTGAGTGAGTGGGTGGTGAGGGAGTGAGTGAGTGAGTGAGTGAGTGAGTGAGTGAGTAAGTGAGTGCGTGCGTGCGTGCGTGAGTGAGTGAGTGAGTGAGTGAGTGGTGAGGGAGTGAGTGAATGAGTGAGTGAGTGAGTGAGTGAGTGGTGAGTGAGTGAGTGGGTGGTGAGGGAGTGAGTGAGTGAGTGGTGAGTGAGTGAGTGAATGAGTGGTGAGGGAGTGAGTGGGTGGTGAGGGAGTGAGTGAGTGGGAATGTATGTGTATATCTTTAATCTATATATGTTGTCGACAAAAAAGAGAAGCACCAATGCTTTACGAGAAAATTAACCTTGAGATATCTGCTGGGAATGGCGGAGACACTGGCTTGTCTCACATGTTATCAAAAGTGCAGTCAACCAGTAATTGGTCCACTGTAAATCAGTAACAAACTGCGATTTAAAATATCATAACATAAAGGCGTGACTGATTTGACCATCACGATATTCTATACAAAGATCGACTGAAAAGTTCATAGGCTAACTATGGAGGAGTGATTGATGCTAGAGCTATGAAATTTGGCAGCAGCCATAGTAGCGTCACCGTCATGAAGGGATTTAGTCACCCTCATTGACCTCTGTTTGTGATGTTTTTCAAGTCAGACATGTATATATATATTATGGTATTCTTCATAACACTGATTTCATGTGTGAGCATTTGTTGGTTTGTTGGCGTAGAGTGACTGAAAATACAAAACTTCCTCTGGTCAGGACGCTAGACCATCACAGAGTTTACCTCCAGCTGCTGCTGTTAGTGGTACCCATTTCCTAGCTCTTGCCAACTCGTCCCCTTCCCGATGGTTTTCTTCATTCTTTTTCTCCTTCACTTTTTTCTCTGAATTTTTCTTTTCTATATTTCCCTATTCTCTCTTTCCTTTTGTTTCCCCTTCTTTTTTATTACTTCTATATTAAAGATAAACATGAATTGTCAGGAGCAATGCGAAATGAAGCGTCTTGCTCAAGAACATAATGCGCCACTCCGCTTAGGAATCGAACCCACGACATTATAATCGTAAATCCAACACCCCCAACCACTTGGTCATGCCTGGCTTAATAATTAGGGTGTCCAGCTCACAAGCGTAAGGTCGTGAGTTCGATTCCCGGTGATGATACTTGAGCAAGGCATCATTTATTTCATGTTTCAATTCACTCAGTTGGCAAAAATGTGTTGTATATGTAATTCAAAGGTACAGTCTTGTCCCACATTGTGTCACGCTACACGCGTCTGTGGAATGCACATGTATATTAATTTCACGTGGAGACTTTTCTGTTGATCGTATCAACCGGAACAATCGTTGCCGGAACTGATTGAGGGCCAACACACACACATACATACACACACAAAGACACACATGCATATATATGTGTGTGTGTGAATATAGAATTGCATACATACATGCACACACACACACACACACACACACACACACACACACACACACACACACACACACACACACACACACACACACACACACACACACACACACACACACACATACACACAAACACAACCACACACACACACATATATATATATCCAGGGAGTGTAACGTGATATTACTGTAGGTTGACCCAGGTGAGCACTCGAAGTTTAGGTTCACGTCAGTGGTGAGGTGTAGAGCTAGACAGAGTGTAATATAATACAAGGAGGGTTTGTTAAGCCTTCATTACGTTTATTGATTGGTGACGCGCGTTTCGCTATAGATCAGCTCAATTACAGAATGTCATTTCATCAGCGGAGGTCCGTCGAACTTTTGATTCCAGAGTCATACTTGTTCCTATTACCCACTCTACTACCCTAAGTATTGAGTACTTTGGTGCGTTATCGTCCATCTGGTTCCTTACCACAATTCCTTCGTTATATATATATATATATATATATATATATATATATGTATAGAGAGAGGGAGAGAGAGACTTCCTCCGAGCGTGAACCTAATATGACTTTCTAATTTTGCATCGCTGTGCTGGTTTTGTTTCATTTATCCACTATATATATATATATATATATATATATATATATATATATATATATATATATGTATATAAATGGAATAGAATGAAACGAAATTTCATTTCTCACTCTTAGTACGGCACTTACTTAAATGTAAGTATGTATGTATGTATGTTTTCTCTTTCTCTTAATTTTGAGTATATTTTTTTGACCGGCCACCTTCCTGGTGGCAAGGTTGTAAAAGAAAAGAAATTGTCATCCCTTGAATCGCAAGAATGTTTTGCAAATTTTGAAGGTGCCAGCTATCGCAGCCATTTGTAGACTATGAATTAGGGAGCTGCGCTTTTTGTCCGCAAACCCAAGTTCAGTCATACTTTGGTCCAAGCGGGTTGGTATATAACCCGTAGCTCCAATAATGATGGGTATGAAGCTAAAGGTGTATCTTGGATACTGGATTTGTAAACTCCTCATCAATGGTCCGTAGATGTCCTCCTTCTCCTGTATTTTTCTGACAACGTTTACATCAAGTGGGCAGCTGATCTCCACAACAGAACACGTTTTCAATGTGTGGTCCCAAACTACAATATCAGGCCGGTTGTGCTTTAATCTGGTGGCAGTTTTTATTTTCAGGTTCCACCAGTATTCCTTAGTGCCATCTGTCTCAATATGTATGTATGTATGTATGTATGTATGTATGTATGTATGTATACATACATATATGTATACAGACGTACAGTAGTATGTATATATATACATACATGCACACATATATATATATATGCACGTATCGATTTACCGAACATTTATTATAATGCTCGGTTTGTTCGTTTGTAAACAAACAGCCCGAATTACGCCGTACAGTGTTTAGGCAACCACGTCACCTTTTTTTTCAATACTGACATGTGTGCATGTATGTATATATATATACATACTACTGTACGTCTGTATACATATATGTATGTACGTATACATACATACTTACATTTAAGTAAGTGCCGTACTAAAAGTGAGAAATGAAATTTCGTTTCATTCTATTCCATTTATAATTTTCGGTGCGCCGGCTGACTGAACTCACTCGATATGCAAATTAGGCTGCTCAGCCGTTAATATGCATAAGGAAAGTATATACTTTCAGACGTTCAACCATCTGGCAGGAAGGTATACGATGCTGACGATAGCTAATAAGCTTGAAACTAGTACATCGTTCCTGTGTCAGTGTTGAGCAAAAAAGGTGACGTGGTTGCCTAAACACTGTACGGCGTAATTCGAGCTGTTTGTTTACAAACGAACAAACCGAGCATTATAATAAGTGTTCGGTAAACCGATACGTGCATGTATGAATATATATACATACTACTGTACGTCTGTATACATATATGTACGTATACATACATACTTACACACACATATATATATATATATATATATATATATATATATATATATATATATAGTGGATAAATGAAACAAAACCAGCACAGCGATGCAAAATTAGAAAGTCATATTAGGTTCACGCTCGGAGGAAATCGATCTCTCTCCCTCTCTCTCTCTCTATATATATATAACGAAGGAATTGTGGTAAGGAACCAGATGGACCATAACGCACCAAAGTAGTCAATACTTAGGGTAGTAGAGTGGGTAATAGGAACAAGTATGACCCCAACGGTAGAGCTCAAGCCGTTTCGACGGCTATTTCTGGACGTCGGGGGTCATACTTATTCCTATATATATATATATATATATATATATATATATATATATATATATATATATATATATATATAAATATATAGATTTTGAGTTTATGTTGGTTGTATACCAACACCTCAATATGCAGGCTGGAGCACTCGACGAAGTGCGCAGGTTGGTTTGGTTACTCCGGAGTAGTGTAAAATAAAGTTAAATAAAAGTCAAATGATTAAAATTTAGCTTCGTTTATTACTGCTATATATATTTCAGTGACACCCATCTTTGGCTAATATTGTCAATACTCTGATATCAGAGTATTGACAATATTATACACCGCAACAACATATGTACTTGTCTATACCATACTAATTCTAACTGCCTGAAGAGGTCACAGCCAAAGATGGCTGTCTCTGAAATATATATAGCAGTAATAAACGAAGCTAAATTTTAATCATTTGACTTTTATTTAACTTTATTCTATATAAATATATATATATATATATATATGATAATAATTGTTTCTACATTTGGCACAAGGCCAGCAATAAACCAGTGCATTACTGGTACTTTATTTTATCGACCCCGTAAGGATGAAAGGCAAAGTTAACCTCGGCAGGATTTGAACTCAGAATGGAAAGGGCTGTAACTCTTTGCGTCAAAGCATGGCGTCTGACCCTCTACCGATACTGCCAATCCACCGCCTGATATATATATGATAATAATGATGGCTGCGCGTTGCAAATGGTGGTGCATATGAAAAAGTAAGTCCTTCATCAGTGACCCTCCAACCGTCCCAGGCATTTCATCGCTTTAAGGGCCATATGCCTCAGGTTGGTGCGAACAACGGCTAAAAAAAGTCGTTGGGACACGTAAACAAAGGGGACGCCAGGGTAACATATATATATATATATATATATATATATATATATATATATATGGGATTTTGTCATTCAAATTTCACTCACATGACACGGGTCAACTCAAGCCTTTAGTAAAAGATGTATACTCAAAATATAACGCAGTAAGACAGAGACTGAAACAAACGGCCTAACCAAACAATCATATCTCCGCTTACATTACATTGTCAAATCTATCGTTCTCTAATTAAGAATGATGTTATTTGTGAATGATTTGGCTGATATTTCCTGCAGGGCGAGCGGAGACATCCTCGAGACCTTTTCTGTAAGTGATAATGTTTTACCTGACACTGTTAGCTCCAGATATTTAATTACTGCTGGTTATTCTATCGATCCACGAATCTCCGTTCGATTGGATCCATGGAGGTATTCATACCTGCCAACCTCTAAAAACCCCAAACGGGGAGTACAATGAAAAAAATTGCCCCCAAACGGGTAGAAATGAAGCAAAATGGGGAGATTTTACATAATTGTTTCTACTTTAGGCACTAGGCCAGCAATTACCCAGTGCATTACTGGTACTTTATTTTACATAATGAAAGCTATACCTACTTTTACAAAAGAAGACATCTCTCACCCACCCAGAAATGGGTGGGAGATCTCCCCGTCGGACGGGGAGAGTTGACAGCTCTGGGGATCTAAAAGAAAAAACACGATACACCCAACTTGATATTGACTGATTGAAGAAGCTTGTACATTATCATTCAATATGCTAGAAATAGTAGTTATTTACCCTCAAACCACACCCGGATGTCTAAAATAGAATTTGGATAATGTTATTCTAAATACACTAAATCTGAAAACAAACAAAACACAACAACAACAACATAGCAACAGAACAAGAAAACAAAAACAGACGGGGTAGTTGCAGCAGCAGCAGCACCGCTTTGATTATATGTTTTCATAATCAGAGCTGACACAGTGGGAAACAACAGCAACTAGCTGCTGAAAAGTATCCTGTCCTCAAGCTCTCACACACACACAACCGATTGCGCCAGATCACTCAACCTAAATATAGAACATACTAAAGCAATACAGTAACCATTGAAACACCATTTAATAAATAATACAAAATAAAAAGATATTTAAAAAAGCAGAACTAAACAAAAGCAACAGCAATAACAACAACAATACGACGACAACAATAACAGCAACAATACGACGACAACAACAGTAACAACAGCAATACGACGACAGCAACACCACCACCACCAACAACAACAACAGCAACACCACCACCACCACCAACAACAACACCACCAACAACAACACCAACACCACTAACAATAGCACCACCAACAACAACATCAGCAACACCACCACTACCACCACCACCAACAACAACATCAGCAACACAACCACTACCACCACCACCAACAACAACAGCAATACCACCACCAACAACACCAACTCCACTAACAACAGCACCACCAACAACATCAGCAACGCCACCACTACCAACAACAATACCACCACCAACAACAACAACAGCAACACCACTACCACCAACAACAACAACAACAGCAACACCATCAACAACAACACCAACATCACAACAACAGCAACACCGCCACCACCACCAACAACAACACCAACACCACCACCGCCAACAATAACAGCAACAACTACAACAACAGCAACAACTACAACATGACACCACCACCAACAACAACAACATGACACCACCACCAACAACAACAACATGACAACACCAACAACAACAACATGACAACACCAACAACAACAACCACAGCAACACCAACAACAATAACAGTATCATCAACAACAACAACAACAGCAGCAACAACAACACCAACAATAACAACAACAACAACACAAGACCACCAACAACAACAGCAACACCACCAACAACACCAACAACAACAACAACATCAACAACAGCATCAACAACAGCATCAACAACAACAACAACAACAACACCACCACCATCAACAACAGCATCAACAACAACAACAACAACAGCAACAACAACAACATCAACAACAACAACAACACCACCACCACCAACAACAACAACAACAACAGCAACAACAACAACAACAACAACACCACCAACACCACCACCACCAACAACAGCATCAACAACAGCATCAACAACAGCATCAACAACAACAACACCACCACCACCACCAACAACAACAACAACACCACCACCAACAACAACAGCAACAACAACAGAAACAACAACAACACCACCACCACCACCACCACCACCACCACCACCACCAACAACAACAACAACAACAGCATCAACAACAACAACCACCACCACCACCACCACCACCAACAACAACAACAGCATCAACAACAACAACAACAACAACAACCACCACCACCACCACCACCACCACCATCAACAACCACCACCACCAACAACAACAACAATAACATCATCAACAACAGCATAACAGCAACAAGATTATGTTCTTATGTGAATACCAACAGAATGTATTCCCATGAAGAGAACTGGTGATATTTGAAAGCTACTTTTGGAACAAAGGAGGAGTACACCTCTATGACAATATAGAATGGGGTTTATAAAAAATATTGATTTCTAATTTAGGCACAAGGCCAACGATTTGTGAAGAAAGGAAATATATTATATCATAACCTCGGTGGAATTTGAACTCAGAACGTAAAGGGCAGTAACTCCATGTCGCAAAGTATGTTGTCCAACGTTCTACAGCTACTGTCAATTCACCACCCTCAGAGATATTCGTAATAATTGTTTCTACATTTGACACAAGGACAGTATTTTGAAGGGAAGGGAAAAGTCGATTAAATGGACTCCAGTACATAACTGGTACTTTATTTTATCGACCCCCCCCCCCCGTAAGGATGAAAGGCAAAGTTAACGTCGATGGCATTTGAACTCAGAAGGTAAAGGACCGTAACTACAATATATGCCGCAAAACATGTTATCCGACGTTCTACCGATACTGCCAATCCACCGCCCTAACAGAAATCATAATACCAACCTCAGTACTTTACTGTTACGTTAGTTTATCAACCTCGGAAGGATGAAAGGTAATGTTGGCCTCAGCGAGATTTGAACTGAAGAAGTAAAGAACCAGAACAAATATTGTAATGACATTTTAAACGACTCTTTACCAGTTTCTAAATATAATTGTTTCTACTTTAGGCACAAGGCCAGCAATTACCCAGTGCATTACTGGTACTTTATTTTATCGACCCCGTAAGGATGAAAGGTAAAGTCAACCTCGGCGGGATTTGAACTCAGATCGTAAAGGGACGTAACTATGCTGGAAAGCATGGCGTCCGACCCTCTACCGATACTGCCAATCCACCGCCAGTTTCTAAATATAATCAAAGTAAAAAAAGGAATATTCACTTGAGGATAAAATAAGATGACTTTATCCGGGAATTTTCTGAGTTTAGTCATAAAAGTTAGTCATATGAAGAATCGCAACGATCAAGAGAAGTAAAGTACGTGGTCCTTAACTCTTGTTGGTATCGTAGGGCCGCCGTCCTGACACACAGCGTATCTTAGGCAATATTTTAAACCTGGGGTAACCCATTCCTCGAACATAGCCAATTTTTTTCCAGAGAATGAGAGAGCGAAAAAAGTGATAAAGAGAGATAGAGGAGGGATCGATCCCAATACTAGACTAGTAATTTATTTGTTGGCTTCGAAAAGATGAAAGGCAAAAGTGACTGAGGCGGAATTTGAACTCGGAAAGCTGTACGCCGGAACACATATCGAGGCTGCTAATCTGACACGCTAACGACTCTGTTAATTCGCCACCTTACAACCCAGAGACCCAGTGTTTAATTTGGATTTCGACGAAAGACTAGAAAATATATCAATTTTCCACAGAGGGAAATAGGTGAGCCAGTTAGATAGGCTTAAATTTTGAAGGTGGGCTTGCTCCCACTAAATTCTAGTTGATTTATTTTGTTCTGTTACTTGTAAGTACATCATGATTACTTCATACACATGTATATAAATGTAGCCCCTACATAAATCATGTTTCTGATTGCTAAAATACGTAATGATTAGTTTGAAATGACATCTACATTTCACACAGGCCATCGGAGTCTACATTTTACATTTGTCCTGAAATTATTTCCAGTTATGCACGGGCCTGAGAACACCACCTTCCTTCCTCAAAATAATATTATGGAGTTTCGATGAGAAGTTTGCAGAGTGAAGAAAGTGGAAAACACACCGGTTAAAATAAATACTCCCACTTCACCCATGTCACATTTTATCTCTCGCAGCCTCTTTCTCTCTCTCTTCTCTAGCCTTTGTTTAACATCCCTGTAAATCTACTTGCAGCATTAAACGCAGGTAGCATGAATCTAAATAAGGGTGTATATAGATACATCTACCATGTTTATGTATTATAAATATACAATTGTTCGCGATTTATTGACAACACACATAAAGAATTTTACTAGAGCAACCTCTGCCGAAAGACATAAAATAATTGTTTCTACTTTTGGCACAAGGCCAGCAATTACCCCAGTGCATTACTTGTACTTTATTTTATCGACTCCCTAAGGATGAAAGGCAGAGTTAACCTCGACGGGATTTGAACTCAGATCGTAAAGGGCCGTAACTCTGTACTGCATAACATGGCATCCGACCCTCTACCGATACTGCCAATCCACCTGAAGCTTTAACGGATAAAACGAGGACAGATATTTCCTCAAAATTGCAGCAGCAAGAACCCTTGTCATGTTAGACTGAATATACGAGCTCGTATAATATACTATCGGGTCCTAAATAATAGGAGGTGGGTGGAATAAGCGGGAGGGTTGGAAAACGGTAATTTTTTTAGGTTGTCTCCGTTGATTTAAAAAAAACCCAGAGTTAGTGTTTTAGTATACATATTGAGACCCCAACCTATCCTATTTATTTTATAACGTATTGGATTTCTAGTAATGTACTTTTTATGTCATATATAATGTTTTTTTAATGTCTAAAGAAAATTTTCGCGGAGGTGGGGGATCTGAAAAAATTAATAAACTGTGGGGATGATTATTCGAGACCCGAGAAGAAATACCAATGACGGACGCCGTCTTCTCGCTCTAATTTTATTCATATGTATCCCATTTGCAACAACGCAGCACGCCATTTTTCATTTATATTTTTCCCTCCGCTGTCTGTTTCTTTCTTACTGCTATCCTCTTTCTCTCCCCCTGTATCTCTCACCTTCATTTCATCCCCTCTGCCAGTCACTCTCTCTCTCAGCTGGCCTCTTCCTCACACTTTCACCCACTCACTCTCTGCTACTCCCCCTCTCTCACTTCCTCCCGTCTACCTGTGTAAAATACTTTTCTCGCTCACATTTCACACGGGCTGGACGTGTCTGTGTCTCTCCTCGTCCATGATTTGATCGAACAGATATCACGGACTTGTTTCCCTTCTTCCTCTCTTTCCGTTGCATTACCATCTCTATTTGTTTAAATGTATCGCTCGCTTCACCCTATTCTACGTGTCCCAATAACTTTTTTAAGTTATTGCTCGCACCAGCCAGAGGTATATGATCTTTAATGCGAAGAAATACCATTGACGGCTGGAAGATCACTGATGACGGCCGCCCTGTCTTCTCGCTCTAATTTTATTCATATGTATCCCATTTGCAACAACGCAGCACGCCATTTTCCATTTATATATATATATATATATATATATATATATATATATATATATATATATATATATATATAATAGTAATATACGAAAGATATATACTTTATATCATCTCTATTTATTTCATTGTATATATTTCGAAGATGCAAGGTTAATGTATATCATAAAGCAGAACATGTACTCGTCAGACAAAATACATAGATGTATGTATTTTTCATATGCTGGTAGTCAAACGAGTTCGACAGATCGGTGACCAACCAAGCATATGAGTAGAAAGAAACTCAACACATAGGAGGTTACGTTAGTGGGAGAATAATTACAGTTGGTTTAAACGCTTTAGAAATTATTTAAAATAGGACATAATTAGATTGGTAAAAAGATAAAACAAAAATTGACAGTTATTCAGGTCAATTAAAAAAAAATGTTTACCAATCTAATTACGTGATATATATATATATATATATATATATATATATATATATATATATATATATACAATGATATTAAATAAATGGAAACGATATTTATAAAACCATATTTATTCTATTATATATATTTCAAGGGTACCAAAACTTTGGTACGCTTTCATCAGATAAAATACAAACTGTGTTTTATAAATTTTGACATAGCCAAGGAACATACCTTATCAGTTGAATTTTCCTTGGATAGTGAATTTAAAGAACGGATTTTTCAAAATTGTTAGGATAAGTATGCAAATGAATATGTAAATGAGGTTGAGGTATATGATTGAAAAACCGTTATTTTAAACGCTATGGAAAATTTAGATATATGTTTATATTAGTAGGAGAGAAAGAAAGAAAAAGAAAAAGGAAAAAGAAAAAGACCACTTATATACGTTAATTTTGGGGAAAAAATTTGAATATTTACCTATATTATGCATATACTTATATGGAGAATTATGTTTGTAAGTATTTATCTTATTACAATATTGTAGTGGGTTAAATATATAAATATCTCTATATATTTTAATAATAGCATATGTATTAGTATTAAAGAGATATAGATAATTTGCAATTATTAGTTGTTTATAATATGAGTTACGAGGGTGTTGATTTTGTGTTTTATGTAGCTAAATAAATAAATAAATAAATAGGTAGTTCAAGTTTTAGGTGGTTGTTTCTAATATGAGTTACGAGGCACGTTGATTTTGTATTTTATGTAAATAAATAGGTAGTTAAAGTTATGAATTTATATATTTGAATATCTTGTTCGGCATTGAGAATGTTTTAATTTAACGGAGTTTCGTATATAATAATATAATAAGTTTGTATGATTGAGAAAGGAAAGATAACTCCAATTTTGTTTGTTAATCGATACTTTTTAAGAGTTAGTGTGAGATTAATGAATTATTTAGTCGAAAGAAGTGCGAATGTTTGAAAATCGTCGTGAATTGGATACATTTTTCTAATGTCAGTTAATGGTTATTAATCAACGTTTAAAAATATCTTTAGAGGGTGTCATTGGAAAAATATAATGCAAGAATTAAAGAATTAAAAAATTAAAATTAAAATTATATACATACACATATATATATATAAACATTTATACATATATATATATATAAATAAATAAATATATATATATATATTAAAATAAATTTTTGCTGAAAGGTGAAAGTATTACAAATATTAGAGATATTACCATTTATAAATATTAATAGATTAAAATATTAAAAATTTTAATTGTTTAAGAAGATAGGATCATTTTGAATATATATATATATATATATATATATATATATATATATATATATATGAATATAGTACATTTATTGAGGGTAATACAAAGTTATGAGTGAGTATGCAAATGAGTGTCCGAAAGGTTGAAAAGATAACGGTTTATATATATATAAATATATATATATATATATATATATATATATATATATATATATATATATATATATATATATATATATATATATATATATACATATATATATATATATATATATATATATATATATATATACATATATATATCAATGATATTAATAAATGGAAACTATATTTATAAAACCATATTTATTCTATTATATATATTTCAAGGGTACCAAAACTTTGGTACGCTCTCATCAGATAAAATACAAAGTTTGTTTTATAAATATTGACATATCCAGGAATGAGACCTGAACGGTTCAAATTTTACCTACCCAGGTAAAATTTGAACCGTGAAGGTCTCATTCCTGGATATGTCAATATTTATAAAACAAACTTTGTATTTTATCTGATGAGAGCGTACCAAAGTTTTGGTACCCTTGAAATATATATAATAGAATAAATATGGTTTTATAAATATAGTTTCCATTTATTAATATCATTGGTATTATACTTCAGAAAAAGTGTCGAGTGCTTCGAATCTGTTATAAATATATATATATTTGTTGAATTACCAACAAATTAAATATCCCTTTGCTTATATATATATATATATATATATATATATATATATATATAGGAACCAGTAAGACCCCGACGGCTGAGCTCAAGCCGTTTCGACGGCTAATTCTGGACTATATATATAT
>OZ024743.1:124496342-124501342 GCA_964016885.1 Eledone cirrhosa
CCGTATATGCCTGTCAAATGCTGGCCTTATATGTCACCTACGTAAGCACGCAGAAATGCCACAGGTCGAATGTGACTAATTCCTTGCAGTCAATATGACATACGGTATACATGGCAGAACATTTTCATATAAATCATTCAAATGTACATAATCTTGTCTGGATCAAACAGCTATTATAATATGTTGTGTGTGTGTGTGTGTGTGTGTGTGTGTGTGTGTGTGTGTGTTATCTCTTTCTCTTAATTTCGAGTATATTTTTTGACCGGCCACCTTCCTGGTGGCAAGGTTGTAAAAGAAAAGAAATTGTCATCCTTTGAATCGCAAGAATGTTTTGCAAATTTTGAAGGTATGTATGTATGTATGTATGTATGTATGTATGTATGTATGTATGTATGTATGTATGTATGTATGTTCTTCTGGTTTTATAATTTCACAAAGTTTTACCAATAGAGAGAGAGTCGGTTTCTAACATAGACACAAGACTCTCTCATTGGAATTTACACAACGTCAACTAGGTAGATATGTATGTATGCATGCATGTGTAGATATGGATGTTATTGTATGTGTGGATGTGTATGTTTTGAGTTGTATGTGTGCATGTGTATATGCTTTGTACATGTGTATATGCTTTGTATCTGTACATGTGTATATGCAGTTATTAGATGCAACATTTTTGGAATGTTTTACATATTTTTACTGTTCCATTAATGGATTGTACTTGTAATTTCCTAACTAGTTGTGTTCTTTCTGTTCCTGTGAAGCCTAGCTTCTCAAGATTTGTATTGAGGCAGTTACTAACACATCCCAGTGCCCCAATAATCACAGGCATAAATCTGAAGGTGTAATCAGGGTGGAGTATCTGCAGATTTCTCATCAGTTCTGCATAAATATTCTCCTTTTCACTAATCTTTGATATTATATTGGAATCTGCTGGGCAGCTAATTTCCACTGCTGTGCATGTTTTCTTCTCCCTGTCCCATATCATAATATCTGGTCTGTTATGACTGCATTTTATAGGGGTTTTTACTGGAACATTCCACCAGTACTCTTTCATATTATGTACATGGATGTCTTCCACATTGTTGTAGCTTTTAATGTGTTTATTATTGGGGCTATCTTTTTTACGAACTGCATTGTACAGTGTTTTGGCCACTACATCATGCCTCATAGGTAGATAGTACCGCGATGACATCTTTGGACAGATGTTAGTTCTGCAGAGTCTGCACTTGTTATCACATCTAGGTGGTTTGCCTGCATCTCTATCTCTTTTGTGAATGTATGTATGTATGTATGTATGTATGTATGTATGTATGTATGTATGTATGTATGTATGTATGTATGTAGAAGGCAACTCAGGAAACTGGGATAACTCCAATATAAAACCTGCGGCTCAGTAGTTACCGATGATGATCTTTTCTTCTTTTCGGGTTATAGCTACTGTCGCTCAGAGAGTGGGATTGGCTCAGTGCACAGTCTTTCATCACTTTAAAAAATATCTTCACGTACAGGCATTGCATGAAAGAATTAATTAATTGTTTCTACTTTTGGCACAAGGCCAGCTATTACCCCAGTGTATTACTGGTACTTTATTTTATCGACCCCGTAAGGATGAAAGGCAAAGTTAACCTCGGCGGGATTTGAACTCAGAATGGAAAGGGCCGTAACTCTATGCCGTAACCGATACTGCCAATCCCCCGCCCTGATAGAATTAATTAATAATTATTAATAATGGTATATCGTGCAATGGCCATACTCGATAACGAGGGGGGCAACCACCATGTATGTATGTATATGAAGTTGGTGTTTTAAAGTAAATTAGAAACAGCAGTTAATATTCATTGGGAAAACAGCACGTGATGCAAACACAAATAAAAAGTAAACTGGTATAACTATACGTATTAAATATTATATACAGTATATATATGTTTGCATAGCTTCCTAAACCGTATTTCTTTAGAAATACGAAATTTCTATACAAATTGTATAAAGCTATGCTGGAAGCGACATCTTATTTCTTTTCTGTATATATATATATATATATATATATATAAGTTATTCCGTGCTTCCTGATGATTTCTCACGAATGAAACAGTTCTTGTCCTGTAGAAGTTTTTCTCCCCCCCCCCTCTCTCTCTCTCTCTCTCTCTCTCTCTCTCTCTCTCTCTATATATATATATATATATATATATATATATAATATTAAAGATACTATTAATAGTTATGTGTATACTATACTATAGACAACTATAAACAGAAGGTCAGTAATTTATTACTACCTTATTACCAGTAAGATAAATAGCTCAATGTAAGAACATCAGTTGTTTTACAGAGCAGTAATATTGAATACACAAGAATCAAAGTTATGTTTAAAACATTTAATCGCTGACAATTGTTTCTTCTAAACCTAGGCTTGGAATCTTCGGAGCATTATTAATGTTTGTACACACAATTAACCTCCTATTCAACTGAAGAATCATACAGATACATATGTATTGACAACAGTTTCATGTTTACAGTGTGGAATGTATGCGACATATATTATATTATACTATAATTGTACAATAATTCAACTTAAGATTAAAATCAAAATTAAATTTAAAATTAAAAGCATAGGGTGGAATACATGCGACAGATAATACATGAGAATAGTCTAATAATTAAATTAAAGAGATAGTACATGCGTTAGTCATATATAAAGGAATAGAACAAGCACATGTATCATGCATATATGAGTACTGTATGGGAAGGTATTACATGAAATACAAGCAATACAAGCACTTTAAACGAATATGTTAGTGTATTATGGTGGTTGCAATGCGAGGATATTTTCTGTATAGTTCAAATTTATATGTGTGTAGAAAAAGAAAGTTACAGATTTCACATCCATTACATAAGTTACGATATATTTGTATTGAATGTTTGTTATAGTAATGTATTGTAATGTATTGTAACTTATTTAATCCATATTTATAGATTAGAGTTGTTCAGCTGCGAGAATTTTCAACGGTTTAATATCCGGAAGTGGATATGGAATTAAGCGGAGCTAATGCGTAAGGGGAGGTAACTAGCTCATTATAATAATTAAATTCATTGCTCTAATAGACATTATATGGTGCCTCAATTGAGTCCCTTATATAAAAAGTTATATATTTATATTTAATTTTAAATAGTCTACTCTCTCATAATATATTAAAGGTTTCATTAGAAAGTTGTCCACCCAATATTGATGGATTGGCAGTGTCGGTAGAGGGTCGGACGCCATGCTTTGCAGCAAAGAGTTACGACCCTTTATGATCTGAGTTCAAATCCCGCCGAAGTTAACTTTGCCTTTCATCCTTACGGGGTCGATAAAATAAAGTACCAGTAATACACTGGGATAATTGCTGGCCTTGTGCCAAAAGTAGAAACAATTATATAGTGCCATGTTTGAATTTCCCATACAAAGTGTTATATATTTATATTTAATTTAATTTTAAATACAGTCTACTCTCTCAAAATATATTAAAGGTTTTATTAGCTTGTTGTCTACCCAATATCTGGTAAGCTATGGAATAAAGTATAGCTGTTTGCATGATAAATTAGATACATCTCTTGAGTAAATAAATCCATCCTCTATATACAATGTTATTAATCTATACATTTAATTATAAATGTATATATAATTCATTGTTCCATATTACATTTAAGTTAGATAAATCCCTTATGTTAATAAATTAATCCTATATATACAATGTTATTAATTTATACATTTAATTATAAATGTATATATAATTCATTGTTACATTTAATATTTAAAGTTTATATATATTGTATTATATTTCAATCACTATATAATTATAAGTAATCTAAAGTAATTATATTAAAAGGTGGTGACTATAAGAATATTTCTAGAGTATAAAGTTATAGAAAAAATGATTTGTGTAGAGGAAAGTGTGGATCAAAGAGTGTGATGCAGTGGTGGAAGGCAAGTCCTAGAGGTGAAGTGTTAATGGTGGTGATGAGATCAAATCTAACATTGTTATATACTAGGTTTAAAGCTATGGAATGAGTGTCGGAAGCGGTGCTGGCACGATGCAAACACTTCCGATTTTTTATTAAGGAGGTTAAGATTCGAAAAGATTATAGTATGGGTCTCTAGTAGACAGAGGTTACAAAATTCATTAGGTGGTTTATACGATGCAGCCCTACCTACTACTTCCCATTGAAGTGTATATGATCTATTCCTAGTTTTCAGATAGTGTATGTAGCTAGATAGTGAAGTGGAGTTGGTTAGATTGTGTTTTTTGAAAGAATGGAGGTGTGAGTTGTATCTCGTCTTGAAGCAGTTCGAAGTAGAGCCTATATAGGTTTTAGAAGAGTTGTTAGTGTTGACCGTGTATGAGTAAATGATGTCCTTGATTAAGCAGTTGTTACCTAAAGGGCAGGTTCTATTTGATCTACAGTTACATTTATTTTGTATGTTATCTTGTCGGTTATTATGTTGTGTAGAAGTCTGGTTGCTAAGTATTGCATTAGAGCTATGATGGTTGTCGTTCCTAATGTTATTGATTTCATTAGTGTTATTGCTATTATTACTATTGTTATTAGGGTTTGTAGTTATTATGTTGTTTTGAAAGTTTACCTCCTGCTGTGTTTTAATTTGTTGAAAATAAGTATTAATCTTTCTTTTATTACTACTAGCTATATGGTATGCTATGTTAGGTGTGGTAGAGTAGGAGATTTTAATGGTGTTTTTATTTATAAGACTATGGTACTTGTGGCCAGATGGGAAGTTTTTTCCAGGATTGAGAAGAAAGCCTTAGGTAAGTTGGTAGAGACGTTTAGATTGAAAGGGGGATTGAAAAATGTATTAGTTCTTCTATTTTTGTTTTTTTATATCTATTGAGGTATTTCAGTTTATAATATTTTGGTGTCTACTTTGGTGCGAGTTAAGTTTGATACTACCCTTCGTATTAGTGTAAGGGTGGTTATTATTCTTATTACTATTTTTCCTCATGGCC
>OZ024743.1:124518842-124526342 GCA_964016885.1 Eledone cirrhosa
ACCTGGATTAAAATAAATGTTAGTCAAGTACTTATGTCGATTTAAATCCATGTGCCTCGTCCCAAGTATTTGTGGCCTTGTGGTGACATTAAAACGCGATTTGCTACATTTATCCATTGAATTATGTAAATAATAATTCATTGAATACGGCATAAACCAATGTTTCTCAAGGCATGACACTCTTTTCGAAACGTTATAGAAAATTCCTGGGGCCGGTGAGCATTAGGAAGGTGTTTTCTATCTCAATCATTCTATTGTAAAAAATAAATTATACTTGGAGGCGTTGAGGATTTTACAGAAGCAAAAACGATTGCAAACCATTCATATATTCTTTCTCTAACATTTGAGGTATTTTATTTTCATCATTGGTATATATAAGTTCTTGCTTAGTCAAATGGAAATCGTGATTTGGTGGGAATAGAACAGACGATTAAATCTTGCCTGGTACCTCTGTTGCCGTTCAGGAAAAATGAACCAAAAGCAACCACCCGACAGAATTTAAAACTCAGAATGTATTGTGACCTACATGGATATAGCAATGCATTTTGTATGGCGATCTACCGATTTCATTAAACCACTAATATCGTCAAACAAAGATAATTATTTGTATATATTTGTATATATTTGTATATATAGAATAAACGAGGTGAGTTCTCGCTTTGAAAAGTCGGTGACCCGGTTACAATTCTCGGTTAAAACCATTTCTTCTCACTGACCTTGCTAATCTGATCAGAGAAAAACATAAACGTCATATTTATCCTCTGTTTACCCCAATAAAAAAGTTACTTTTGTTCGACCCAAGCAAACGGCGCCATTACATCACTAGTTTATAGGCAACTAACTGGATGAGAAAATTATACATTATATTTAAACCTTTCGTTACCATGTTCCTAATGAAATACACTGGTTATAATATGAAAATTATCAAGAATTTGAAGGGATTTTGTAAAATATCCTTTTCGTTATTAAGCTGCATTTGAAACAATTTTATTTTTACATAAAATTATGATGGAAGTTTGAGAAATATAAGCAATTTAAAATGAACAGCTTTGTATTATATAACGAAGGGCAATTTCAGGGAGTTAGTATCTCCAATTCTAGAAATATTTGCGTTCTATCACTACGAGATCGATAAAACTATTCTGAATAGTATAATGAAGTTAAATTAATATAATATTAGCCTATTATTTCAAAGATGAGGATTGAAATAAGTGTGGAAAAAAAAAAGAAAAAACATCTGTATCGATTGTAGAGAGAGTGCAAAGTCACACAGACAGGCTCATACACTGAGAAATATTATGTGTGAGTATGGGTGTGAGTATGGGTGTGGATACAAAAACATATATAAGTAATATAAGTACATGTATAAAATTGTACAAACATGTACACATAATATATATATATATATGTACATATGTTACAAACACAAAAATATGTGTATATCATGGCTGCAACTTGATTTCGAGTAATGCTATCGCTTGATACTTAAGCATGAGCGCTGTTTAATTAGCCCTTAATATTTCAGGTGGTAAATTCCTTTTGTCAAAAGAAAAGTTAAGGAGGCTAACTCAGGACAAGATAACTCCGTATTCTTCTGATGCTGGCATTTCTGTCTCAGTTATATTTATATGTTTCTGTGCATGTTATATATATATACATATATATACGCACGCACACACACACATACGCACACACACACATATATATATATATACATAATACCTGCACATATACATATAAACTTAACTCTATATAAATTATTGAGCCATCAGTGTTTTATGAAGTCCACAGTTTACACTTTACACAAATACACGCGCGTATGCAAGCACAGCATATATAATCCTATATAAATATATAATATATACAATGGCCGCAGAAGCGTTATCTTTAATTGGGCTTTGTGCATTTTTTTTTTATTTGAGAGCGGTAATATCTTCATATGTTTGAAAAGCATTGTTTTTATAAATATAATTTTACGACGCAGTGATAAAGGTGTTGGATTCCTGGACTGGATTGTGTGTTGTATTCTTGAGCAAAACACTTTATTTCACGTTTCTCCAGTATACTCAGCTGAAAATCTGTACCAGCAATAGCTGGAAGTTTAACTCAGCGATGGACATGCGTCTTATCCAGTGGAATGGGAGCGTTGTACTCTCATTCGCTTAAGGCCACGGAACCGGTATAAGTATTGGCCTAAAGAGCATCCAGGCATGAGACGCACTTTAGACTTTAATTATGACAAATTCGGTTTGATAAATTATTTTACCAAAACGCCAAACGATGATTCTTTGTTTTGTTTGAGAATAATTATATTCAACATTACAACAATATTACAAACAAACCGAACATTATAATAAATGTTCGGTAAATCCATACGTACATATATATATGTGTGCATCTATGTATGTATATACATACTACTGTACGTCTGTATACATATATGTATGTACGTATACATACTTATATTTAAGTATCAGCCGTACTAAGAGTGAGAAATGAAATTTCATTTTTTCCATTTATCGTTTTCGGTACGCCAGGCTGACTAACTCACTCGATATGCAAATTAGGCTGCTCAGCCGTTAATATGCATAAGGAAAGTATATACTTTCAAACGTTCAATCGATTGACAGGAAGGTATACGGTGCTGATGACAGCTAAGAAGCTAGAAACTAGTTCATCGTTCCTTTGTCAGTGTTGAACAAAAGAGCAACTATGGTTGCCGAACACTGTACGGCTTAATTCGGGCTGTTTGTTTACAAACAAACCGAGCATTATAATAAATGTTCGGTAACCCATACGTACATATATATATATATATATATATGTGTGCATGTATGTATGTATATACATACTACTGTACGTCTGTATACATATATGTATGTACGTATACATACTTATATTTAAGTATTAGCCGTACTAAGAGTGAGAAATGAAATTTCATTTTTTTCCATATATTCAACAGTAATATTGTAAATAAAAAAGTTCAAATTCAGCGTGTATAATAGAAGCAAGTCATTACAATCAGCTGCAAAAATTAACCAAAAACAAAATGAAAACCTGGAAAGTCAAAACTGCTCTGAAATCGGTACCGTATATTATTTATTAAATGTTTGCTTTATTATATTTTGTAATAATAATTTTTCAATGTATATCCCTCCATTCAAAGAAGGCAGGTATACATTAAAACTTAACATATTTCATTGTAAAGATTGAAATACACAGACACAGACAACAAATACACATATGTATATATATAAATACATATATACATACATGCGTATATACATACATAAACACATATATACATACGTATATACATACATAAATATATATACATTTATATATAATATATATACATTTATATATATATATATTTTTTTTTTTTCGATCGACTTTCGTCAAATCGGACCGAGGAAACTGTCTCCGTTGGTCTTTCCAGTTGCTAGTACTATCTATCGGTCGCAACTCCAGGTAGAAGGAGCAACGTGAAATAAAGTGTCTTGCTCAAGGACATAACGCATCGCCCGGTCCAGGAATCGAACTCACAACCTCAAGATTGTGAATCCAATTCTCTAACCACTCAGTCACACGCCTTCACTATATATATATATATATATATATATAAACATACACACATATATATATATATAAACATACATATACACACACACACACACATATATATATATATATATATATATATATATATATATATATATATATATATATATATATATATATATATATATATATATATATATATATATATATATATATATATATATATATATATATATATATATACAGTTAAAAAGATGTTGAAGTGCTTTGACAATTGGTTCACCTCCAACTTTGATAAATTCTGAGTTTATGTTGTCCAATCCAGGACTTTTTCCTAGCTTCAAATTTTTGATGGCATGAGATATCTCACTAGCTAAGATAGATGGAATGGCATCTGATGTCGAATCGTGAATGGCTGTTGGCTCTGGGTTGCTGAGTACAGTTCTTCATAGAATTTAGCCCAGCGTTCAAGGATATCATCTTTGGAAGTATGGATAGTATCGTTTGAATCTTTAATGCCCCAGCTATATTTCTTGGTTTAGTCTTTAACATTTTAGCTGTATTATTACTACGTGGATTGGCAGTATCGGTAGAGGGTCGGACGCCGTGCTTTGCAGCACAGTTACGTCCCTTTACGGACTGAGTTCAAATCCCGCCGAGGTTAACTTTGCCTTTCATCCTTACGGGGTCGATAAAATAAAGTACCAGTAATACACTGGGATAATTGCTGGCCTTGTGCCAAATGTAGAAACAATTATTACTACAGGAAAAAACCGAGAGATGTTCTAGAAAGTATTGATAGTTGTACTCTACAAAAAAGGTAGCAGACTTGATTGTGGGAACTATCGTCCTATCAGCCTACTGATATTTACAAGCTTTTCATGAGTATCATTACAACACGAGTGAAGTCAGAGCTTCACGCCACATTTCCTGAAACACAAGCTGTGTATCAACCTGGAAGAGGCACCATTGAGTAGATCCTAGCTATTGAACAAATCATCGAGAAATCAATATAATTAAACAACCCTGTGCACATCACCTTCATTGACTTCACAAAAGCTTTTGACAACGTGAAACTACCCAGCTTGTGGCAACTCTTAAACAAAACCTCAATTAACAGGAAATACATCAACCTATCGAAAGTAACTTACACCAACTCAACAGCATATATGAAAACAGATTTGGGAACTACACGGTGTAAAAGACATCTTGAAGGGGGTTAAGCAGGGGGATGTACTATCAGCACTTCTTTTCTGTATAGTTATAGCTGCACTTTTCTACCAAACTGAAGAAGAATACCCCTCTGGTTATCAAATAAGAGGTAAAATCCTATCAAATCTTAGCTATGCAGACGATCTGGTCAACATGAGTTACTCTAGAACTGATCTGCAAAACTTTCTGAATGCACTGGCCAAACATTCACTAGAGGCTGGCTTACACATCAACATCTCCAAAACAAAGTGTATGACAACTGATAAAACAATGCCAATCTCCAACTCACAATAACCAGCAAATTGCTTCAAGCAACAATGGAATAGTCTCTGCGCAGTATCACATCGCTCTAGGTTGGGCAGCTTTCAAGGAAGTACTAACATCAAAATGAGTTTCCTATCATTTAAAGGCTAAGATCTTCGGTACTTACATCATACCAGTTATGTTATATGGTCTTGATTGTGTTAATTGGACAACAAGGTCACTTCAGAAGCTTTCTACATTCCATAAACACATCATGAGACTTATGACTGGCAAGCGGCTCAGCGATCGTATCTGTATCAGTGAGCTGCTCAACATCACCAGGCTTATACCAATCATATCAGTTGTCAGGTCAAGAGTGCTTAATATGTACGGTAATATCAAAATATCAACTCGTGGTGTGAGTAAATTATGCCTAAAAGGAAAGTTGGGTTGTAAGAGAATCAGAGGCCGGCAGCCAAAACGATGGCTTGATAATGTCAACTTATGGACTGCACTTGACATTTGCTCTTTAAACTCTGCTTTTGGTGATCGAACTTTGTGGAGAAAAATATCTCATGTTGATCCGCAGCCCGTAACTGGCGGAGTTTAGCGTCTGGACACACACACACACACACACACACACACACACACACACACACACACACACACACACACACACACACACACACATATATATATATATACACATATCTATATATATATATATATACATAATAATAATGGTTTTCTGATTTAGGCAAGAGGCCAACCAACAATCTCTTTGGGGGATAGTCGATTAAATCTGCCCTAGTACGTTAGTGGTACTTTATTTTATCGACCCATAACGATGAAAGGCAAAGCTAACCTCGGCTGGATTTGAACTCAGGATATAAAGGGTCGTAACCATATGTCTCGAAGCATGGTGTCCGATAATCTACCGATACTGCCAATCCATAATGATAGTGAGTCGGAACGAGGTGTCAAAGTATCAACATTATTTCCATGACAGCTATAAGTTTTGTCATTTAGTCTTGTAGAAACTAGATATCAGATGTAACGAAGCAACTCTTGTATAATCTACTGTGTATGTATGTATGTATGTATGTATGTATGTATGTATGTATGTATGTATGTATGTATGTATGTATGTATGTATGTCAGGTCACCAGTTGGTGCTACTGGTAACATGTATCCCAGTACAACCTGTCTCATGGTCGGGTCGTTGGCGACTAAACTGGAAACCCCACCAAGGTTTCTTGGTGAGGAGGGTGACTTTGGACATCTTGCAGGACTAAAAACAAAACCTGTCAAAGGGCAAAGGAGCTCTTAAGAGTCAATGGCCATCCAAAATCACCGGGAGATATGACCCCTTAGCCTTTGTCAAGGCAGAATTCTAGGAGAAGGAAAACTCTGATATAACACCTGCAACCCTGATGGTATCCAATGATGTTGACTTGTTATTCTTTTTGGTAAATATCATCTTGGTTAAGAGAGTGGGACTGGCTTTGTGCAGTGCCTTTGCTCACTATAAAAGCTTCACGGCACAGGCATTGCTTTGTATCTGGAGATCTCTCTGCACTTGTCGTTACATGGTACCATGGGCCCAGCACTATGTGTCAATAATTGTCACAAGTGTAGTGTTTGTACGATAGTTTTCAAGTCGCTGGCTGACTAAAAAGCCACACTCGTTCAGCGCATCGGTAGGGGTTCTCCTACATGGATATAAAGTAGTGGCCGTACTCGAAAACGAGTTGGCAGCCACCATGTATGTATGTATGTATAAATATATATATATATATATATATATACATACATGATGGCTGCGCCCTCGTTATCGAGTATGGCCATTGCACGAGAAAAAAAAAAAAATATATATATATACCTATATATATACACATATACACACACAAATACATACATACATATATATATACATACATATATACATACACACACATATATTAATAACAATAATAATAATAATACTAATAATAATAATAATAATAATAATAATAATAATAATAATAATAACAACAATAATAATAACGACAACAACAACAATAATAATATACATATATATATATACACACGCGGACACACATAAACATATCTATACACACACACACACACACACACACACACACACACACACACACACGATAACAACTAACAGCGCTGCGATCGAATGTGTCTTTTTAGCCCAGCCAATGATCTAAAATGTCTTGCACAGAGTCGGCAACCAAAACATTCACTGGGAATAGCCGGCTGTGGTTGGAGTTCATGTACTTTTGCATGTCGCTTGAGCCCTCCTGCTGATTTACATTCTCTACCACATGCTTGGCAAGCATGATGAGTAGCATCTCCAACAGCAGCCTGGTAGTCAACCACTGGTCTTACTTTATGACTGCGAAGATGACTTTCGAGTCCAGCTTTGCTTAAGCAGAGTCTCGCACAGACGCTGCATGTCAGCACCATAGGAGGACC
>OZ024743.1:124556342-124606342 GCA_964016885.1 Eledone cirrhosa
ACTGGTTCTGCATGTTTTGTAGTCGCTTCTTTCTTTCTTTCTTTCTTTCTCACTTTCTTTTTTTTCCCTTTTTCTTACTTTCTGTCTATCTTTCTTTCTGACTGACTTTACATCTTTATTTCTATCTACCTTTCCTTCTGGTTATCTTTCTTTCTTGATCCTTTTCTTATTATTTCTTCTTCTTCGAATATATGATTAGGTCAAATTTTGTAGTCTTAATATAGAATATTGAAAGATATAAAGGGATATAGAAGTAGGGAGGCGGGAGAGGAGGAAAAGTGAGCGGATGTGATATTCATTCATTTCTGATTAACATTTTCAGCTTTAGTGCAGTGACGTGAAGTCATATGAAACGATGTAAAGTGAAGTGGCTTTTTAATAAACTGTCGGTTTGAAACCGGCTCGCAACACTTGACTCACCTCCGAGAGTTGGTTATTCAACTGGCACTCGGTATTATTTACCCTTATATCTAAATAAACATTTCGTTTATAATAAACACAACAAAAAACCTATGAAATATCTGTTTGCTTTCTTTTTTCTTCTTTTTTTTTGGGGGGGGGGGGGGTATATTGTATTGTTAAATTTTTTTTCTTTTGCTGACTGTGACTCAGTCAGAGACAGCATGACCGAGTGGATTAATCTGTTTACTGTGTCGATGAAACTGTCCTTTTAGTTTCTGAGTTCAAACCTTGCTGAAATTGAGTGTGCTTTTTATCCTTCCTACTGCAAACCACGTACAACACATCATCAGAGTCTTTAGAACGCCGGATAGAATGCTTTACGGTATTCATTCTTGCTCTCTGCTCTCGTAGATGAAATCCCGCCCAGGTCAACTTTGCCTTTCATCCTTTCGAGGTCGATAAAATAAAGTACCAGAAATACCTGGGATAATTTCTGGCCTTGTGTCAAAAGTAGAAATAATTATTACTATCATTTCAAGTGCAGTTGACTGTCAGAATCGTTAGAGCGTCGGGTAAAATCCCTTGCAGCATTTAATCATACCGCTTTAACTTCTGCATCCAAATCCCACCCAGATCGACTTTGCCTTTTATCCTTCTAGAGATTAGTAAATTAAAGTACCAGTCAATTGATATGGTCGATTTAATCAACTTTACCTTGGGAAGCTTTGAGCATTTTAAACCTGGTGGAACCCGCCCCTCTCCAGATCTAACCATTGGAGTTGAGACATTGGTACACAATCCTCATTATAACTCAAGCCTAAAGTGTAGCACTGGCCTCTCATATTTCTTTTATTCTAAAGATTTACGCTATATGATTAAAAACCAGAAGTAGTGGATTAGCAGAACCGCTAGATCGCCAGGCAAAATGCTTTGCAGTATTTTATTACGGCTCTATATGTTCTGAGTTCAAATCCCACAGTGGTTAACTTTATATTATACTTCTGAGCTCGATAAGATAAACTACCAGTGAAGTATTGGAGGTGAATAAGTTGACTATACTCTTCCCTCTAAATCTGAGGTCTAGATGCGATGTTAGAAATCTATAATTAATAATAGTACTTTAATTTCTGATTTCAAATTTCACCGGTAGTAACTGTCTTTTATCCACTAGGGTCGATGTACGAATATGTCAAATAGCACCCATTATGTTCTAGGATCGATTTGAACGTTTTTTTTTTTTGTAGCTTGTTTCGTAAGAAGTGTTTGCTAGCTTCTAACTCAACATTTCTTAATTTCTTTAAAAAAAAAAAAAAAAAAAAGATAAAAATAGGCGTTGGGGGACACGCCGTGAATGTTCACCCATAGCCGACTCTGAGGGGGAGGGTATTTTATTTATCGATCCCATAGACGATGAAATACACAACTGACCGCGGTGGGATTTGAACTTAGAAAGCAAAGAGAAAGAAAAAATGCTTTATCCGACGCTTTAACGATTATACCATCCAATCACCTTACCTGTTAAGTTTAGGGGCCAATTTAATCAACGGTGCTCCTTTACTAAAATATGTGATTTTATTTCAAACGTAAGAAATTTTTGATATTTGAAACTATTTGAATTGTGTTGAACATATGGAGACAGCAGTAATTGTTTTTTAATGTTCCTACTTTTCTATGATAGAAGGCACAATGACCCAGCTCAATCAAACTCAATCATTAGGAAATATGGAAGGACGCAGCATAGCTGAATAGTTCAGTAGTTTGTTTCACAATTCTAAAGTTCTGGGTTTGATCCCGCCGCCTATAATCTCGAGCAAGTGTCTTTTACTTGAGCTTCGGATTGAGCCTTGTGAGAAAATTTGGGTAGACGGAAGCTATGCGGAAGCCCGTTGGATAGACTTTACATGCAATTCAAAGAGCCAGACATTTTTACCACACTGTGTTGCTATGTTAAGGTTTATTTAGTTCGGGTTTTTATATTCTAATGTAGAAGGTGTTATGTGTGTGTGTATGTGTCTGTTTGGATGGTTAGCATGTTATGGTGTTGACATAATGTATATTAAACCATATTTAATGCTGGTCTATATTTTTGAATAAACATATTTTCCTTATTTATTCATATTTGTTCTGTTGTATTGTCAGCGCAAAGGTAAAATGGGAAACTTGGAATTTGGGTGTCTTATTACTTGCGCATATGTCTAGATGTGCACTTAGTTGTATCTGTCTCGTGGTTGGATCTCGTAATTGTTGGTGATGAACTGTCATTCTGTTTCTGAGTGTGAGTTTAGTTTGTCCTATATAATCTTCATTGCATCCTTTACATTTAATGGCATAAATCAGATTTTTTTGATGAGCAAGTGAAGTGATTTTTTACAGCAAAATTTTGTCCTGATTGAATGTATACGTGTTGCATTCAATGAGGTGAGTGCAGGTTCCACAATTAGAGCGACCACATTTTTTGACAGTTGGTTGTGGGTTTGTGGTAGGTAATTTGGCATTGGTGAGTAATGTTTTCAGTGATTTCGGTTGTCTTTTGCTTTTGATTATTTTGTGTGTTTCAAGGGCTTTTTTAATTCTTGGGTCTTGTTTCAATAGTGGGATGTTCTTGTGAATAGTGTTGTAAGCTTCCGCATTTCTTGGGTTGTGTGTTGAGATATATGATAGAATATTGGACGTACCTTGAATTTATTTCGTAATTCATCAATGCCTATTGCTTTAGCCCTTTCTATTCCGTTATTTATTAGTAATGGTGGGTACTGTCTTTCGAGTAGAATTTCCTTTAATTCTTTCGCGTTTCATAATTGGAGATAATTGTGCAAATTCTTCTTGCTAGGTTAAAAGGAATGTTCGTCTTCGTGTGCTTTGGATGGCTGGAGGTGAATAGCAGGTATTGTTTGGAATCTATTGGTTTGTAGTGTATGTCAGTTTCAATATTTGTGTCTTTTTTTAAGATTAATATGTCCAGAAATAGGAGTTGATTTTGAATGTATTCCATTGTGAATTGGATGTGGTTATTGATGCCGTTAATTACATTTTTGAAATTACATTAATTACATTTTTGAAATCATTCAGTTGGTCGAGTGTGTGGGACCAAAGAATGAGACAATCATCCAAGTAGCGTTTCCAATTCTCTGATAAATATTTGTGGAAGTTCAATCCGTATTTTGATTTGAACTGTTCATATATCTGGACTTCTAAGTATGCTATGACTAAGTTGGCATAAGTTGGAGCGGCTTTTGTATCCATCGCAGACCCCGATATTTGCTTGTAAGTACTGCCATCGAAATCCGAAAAGTTGTTCTGTAAGATAAATTTTAATCCCTCGGTGTTGAAGCTTTTTTCTATTCTGCCAGGTATCTCTTTGGGATATTTCTCTAGCCAGAATCCTATTGCTTCTAGTCCGTATTGGTGTGGGATCGTTGTGTAGAGATTCACTACATCGAAAGACACAATAATAGTGTCGTTGTTGACATGTTTGGGGAGGTGGTTTAAGAGGTCCAGATCGTTTCTTACAAGGCTTGGTATGTGTTAGAGAATTGGTTTTAGTAGTATGTCTATAAAGTTGCCCAGTCTGTGTGTTTCACATTGTGGGCCCGCTACAATTGATCTTAATTTAAGGTCTGTGGGGTATTGTGTGTTCACGCAGGCTGAGGTAGATTGTTTACAGGCATCGTTAATTATTTTACACTTGTGGATCTTCGGAAGTCCGTAAAGGTTGCTGGTTTTGTATTCAAAATGTGTTAAATAATCGCGTTCCTTTTTAGTTAAGTCTTCCTGGTAACGACAAATCAGTGTGTTTAATCTGGTCATTGTTTTTGATTGCTGGTAGTTTTTTACTCTTTCATAGTAATTAGTATTTTGTAAGAGAGACAACATAGAATTTTTATATTTTTCAGCATCCATAATGACAACAGTACTTCCCTTGTCCGCTTCCTTAATTATAATGTCCGTATTGTTTTTTTAGTTCATGGATAATCTCCCATTCCCTTCGACTCGTGTTGGGTTTGGGTTTAGGTTGCGGTAGTTCATGGTATGGGAAAGTAGCTATGTGGTCACAAAATTTGTCCAGAACTCTGTTTCTACCTTTTGTTGGGTTATAGCTGCTTTTATTCCGTACAATTGATTGGTCGTTATTCTCCTTGTCAAAAAATTCCTCTGTGAGACGTAATTTTCTACAGAAGTGTGAGATATCGTCATTTATCTCATTCAGGTTAGAGTATTGTGGTGTTGGTGTGAATTTCAGTCCTTTGGAGAGAATTTTAACTTGTTGGGCTGAGAGGTTTGTATATGAAAGATTGATTATTTTCGGTTTTTCAAAATCGGTTTGTGCCACCGGGTGTCGTGGGTCCTGGCCTTGGTCTAAAAAATGCTTTTTCTGGAATGTTTTTTCAATGGTATTATTATATCTAAGGGCGGTGGATTGGCAGTATCGGTAGAGAGTCGGACACCATGCTTTGAAGCATAGAGTTACGTCCCTTTATGATCTGAGCTCAAATCCCGCCGAGGTTAACTTTGCCTTTCATCCTTACGGGGTCGATAAAATAAAGTACCAGTAATGTACTGGGTAATTGCTGAGCTTGTGCCAAAAAGTAGAAACAATTATTATATCTAATGGCATTTCCCCTGTTGTTGTGTGGTCTTGTATAGAAGTTTCGGACGTATTGAGGTTCGGTTTGTTGATAGTCCGGGTTGTAGATTTTGTTCCTTTGTGTGGGTTGGGATCTACGATTTTGGAACAGGTTCTGTGTGGGCAGGGGTCTACGGTTTTGGAATAGGTTTTGTGTGGGTTGTGATCTGCGGATCGAGTCCTGTCTTGTGCTGGGGGATCTTCGGTTTTTGTTAGTAGGGTTATAGTTTTGTCTATGGGTTCTGGGATTATCGTCCTTTTTTTGCTGGGGGTATGTTGGACGTTTTGTTACTTTTTTTTGTTATTTGTTGTGCATGTGGTGTGTGAGTTTTAGTTTGTTTTAAAAATGGGTTACCTGTATGTTGTTCATTTTTGAAATCCATTTCGTAGTTGTTGAACCAGGTGGCGTTTTTTTCCCCATCGCTGGAGGGATGTTAGTTCTTCATCCTCACAATTTTCTTTCCAAAGTTTTAAGGTTTTTTCATAGAGTAGGCCTTCAGAGTGCCTTGAGATTTCTGTGTCCATCTGTTGGTCGAGTGACTTGAATTTTTCTTCGTTGGAGTTGACTCTTAATCGCAACAGTTCTATTTCTATTTTAAATTTTTCTAACGCCATCTTTTCCCTAAGTCTTTGTTGGTTTTCTGGTTCAATCGGGATGGGTTTTATTTTGAGTTTTTTTGGGAGGATGATTGGGGTAGAGTTTAGCCACTTTTCATATATGTCTGCCTTGCCATTATTTTTTAGGAGATTCCAAAAGGCGAATTTGCGGGCTGTGAGCTTTTGAGTCCATATATTGATTAGGGTGTTTTTCACTGAGTGGACATCTCGTAGATTGGGTTCTAATGGTTGTTCCAGCTTTTGGAGCATTACTGTTTCAATGGGTTTGGAGCATTGCTGTTTTCAATGGTTTTGGAGTATTGCTGTTTCAATGGTTTCGAGCCATTTTTTTACATATAAAACAAGTAACATTCAAAGACAAAACCAGATGTGAGAAAAACCACAGACCCTCCATCACAATTCTACTTTTGAAAAGCAGAAGAACTGCGAACCAAATAAATATATATATTAAAAAAAAAATAAGACTCCAGTTGCATTTTCGATTTCATCTTTTTTTCTTTATACTTTCACTCGTGTAGGAGACCTTGGTTATTTTTCATTTTGTAAAACAACCTCACTTTCTAATATATATATATATATATATATATATATATATATATATATATATATATATATATATATATATATATATATAATATATATATGTATATATATATATATATGTATATATATATATTTACTTGAAGCATTGCGTAATGAGGTATAAACGTTTGGAGTTGGAAGGCCAAAACAATGCAGGTACGGTTATAGAATATAAATACAAATGCAAAAGATATTGTTGACAATTAGTCTTTTACCTTAAATTTATTTGAATATCCTTAATTTTCGAGATAATATCTCTTCTTCGGAGGGTAGTAAAGGGGTTAATCCAGTGTTCTAATTTGTTTGCCAAGTCATGCTGACAGGAAATGGTATAGAGATTCCATTGTATCTCTAATGTCAAAGAGTGAAGGTTAGGTGGGTAAAGAGTTGTCTCCCTTTAAAAGGGGTTTTGTACATGTATGTTTAAGTGTGTGGGAGAATACGTGAAGGCGTAAGTATGTGTGTGTGTGTGTGTGTGTGTGTGTGTGTGTGTGTGTGTGTGAGAGGATATGTCTATATGTAAATGTGGGGGCTAGATGCTCTATCATGTTGAAACTGGTCTTTGTGTGTGTATGTGTGTGTGTGAGAGAGAATAAGTGGAGGTGTAAGCGTGTGTGTGTGTGTCTGTGTGTGCGTGTGTGTCTGCGTGTTCGTGTGTGTGTGAGAGAGGAGGGTGTAAGTGTGGGGCTAGGTGCTCTATCATGTTAAAAATTAGGTGTTGAGTTCTAGTCTATAATTGATTGGTGGATGTGTTTTGTCTATAATCAGTGCTTCCTTAATTCTAAGATTGCCGACATTTCTTTCCTTAGCTTCTATCATAACTGTTATGTTTTTGTCGGTGTTTTTGCATTTCACTAGCTGTTTCTTAAATGAGGAAGCGTTAGTATTGAGGTGTTCTTTTATTCTTATGTGAAGTGGTCTGGTGGTGCTACCTATGTAGAAATTGCTGCATTTATCGCACTCTAATCTGTATACGACGTAAGCCTGGCAGCATATGTCTGTGTCGTTGATGGGGCAGTTGGCTAGCCTGCAGTGGCTGTCAAAAATTAAAAATGTGTTGAAGTGGTAGAATACTAATCCAAAAATTTAAAATATATAACCAAATCATGAGTTATAATATTATATAGATAATCCTTATAATTGGATTTTATGAAGAATTAAGGTTGTAAGTACACTTAAGCTTCAACAGGTCATTTATAAATATATTTATATAAATGAATAAAAATATAAATATTATTGGTGATTATATATGTTGTTATTTTAAATAGATAAATAATTCAAATATTATTTCATAATTTAAGGGTTACGAAAGATATTGTGTTTACATTTTCAATATATAGTTAAGAAAAAGACGTAGTTCAAATTTTATTAGAGAAGAACTTTTTGTACTTTCAAATAGTTCCATCAAGATAGAAAACATTCACCGAAAATTATTAAGTTAACGAAATTATAGAGAATTTATTATTTATGTTGTTAAGAAGAGAGGATGTTTATGCGTGCTTCATTTTAAAGGAAAAGATAACTCCAATGTTTCTTAGTTACACTATTTGCGTTAGATTTGTCATTTATATTAGAATTTACTTTAAAAAAAGTGGAATGTATGTAGAGAAAATTTTATATATTATTTTGTGTAATATTTTATATTACATGTTTTCAAAGATGAGAATTTCTTTTATATATATATTTAGATATTATCTATATATTCAAATAGTAAGAAAATATTATTACAGACATCATGAGTGTATTTAGAAACTATCACAAAAAGAATATATTTCAAATTATCAATTAAAAAATATATCAATATTAAAAAAACATTAAGAAGAATATCAATTGGAAAAGAATATCATTTGTAAAAATAATTTGCAAAAATATTACATAAAAAGAAAAATATCATTTAAAAATCACCACTAAACATCAACAGAAGCATAGTGAAGACATATAAAATGTGAACAAGTGAAATATATACTATAGATTAAAAATACTTCGGAAAGTCATTTTTTGGCGATGCCTGCAGGAACTGAATATTTCTTTCTTTAAGTTCATAGAGTTTTGGCAGGTAAGTATATAAAAAATTTCTTCAATACACAAATGACAGATTCTTGAGAGAGCCATATTTTGGTATGCGGGTGCTTTCGAAATCGTTCCCCAAGAGATTGAATAACCAATAATATTGTCTTTTAAGTACCAAATTGATGTGAAAGTGATATAGAACATTTTTTATCGGACCTATTAAAAGTATGTTTATGATTATACCAGCGTTCTTTAAATTTTGTAGAAGTGGCTCCTATATAGTTATATATTTTATCTCTAGTTTTTACTGTGCATTTGTATACTAAGTTTTTATCTACGCAATTGTTCTGTAAAGGGCAATTTGATTCCTTTTCTACAGTTACATTTTCGAGAGTTAATGTTACTAGGAACGGTACTATTATTATTAGTATTAATAGTGTTGTTAGTAATATTAATATTGTTACCTTGGTTTAATTGGTTTAGGTTTAAATTTAAGTTTCTATTATTAATTATATTTATATTTTGTGTTAAGTTCATAATAGTAGAGTAAGATAGTTTTATAGTATGTCTGTCAAAAATAGAATGGTATCTATGGGATTTTGGAAAGCATTTATCTAATGCTTTGAAAAATAGTTTTGCTACAGGTGTTTTAACCCTTAATGAGAATGGGGGAGAGTACCAAATAATATTTCTAGTTCTAGTTCTTTTGCTTGATTTACTATTTAAGTTAAAATTTTTATTATTATTATTACAGTGAATTTTAGGAAGATTTTGCATGTTACTGTTATCTAAGTATTTAATTTTATTCATGTAGCCAGCTCTATGTAAAGCATCATTGTAATATTCTGCCTTATTATCAAAAATATTTTTATTAGCTGAAATGCGTGAAATTCTTTGCTGGACACTATTGACAATAGTATTTTTTATATTCCTAGGATGGTTAGAATTGAAGCTTAACGTCCCTTTACGCTCTGAGTTCAAATCCTGCCGAGGTTAACTTTGCCTTTCATCCTTACGAGGTCGATAAAATAAAGTGCCAGTAATACACTGGGTAATTGCTGGCCTTGTGCCAAAAGTAGAAACAATTAATTTTATGGAAAGGATAATATAGACCTGAGCTAAAGTTTAAAGTTACATCTAAGAAGTTAACAGTTTTATTATTATTTTCAATTTCTAATTTAAGGTTGTAGTTATTGAAAAATTCTGATAGATTTCTTTTTCCTATTAAGTTCACTATTGCTATGGTTTTCGATTAAAAGTAACATATCGTCGCGATATAAACCTTCGGTCATCTCTGGCATTTTTCTATTATAAGGATTATCTATATAATACTATAACTCATAATGTGGTTATATATTTTAAATTTTTGGATTAGTATTCTACCACTTCAACACATTTTTAATTTTTTAATTTACTTTCTTCTTTCTTCTTCCTTTATAAATTATCCTAATAATTATTTAAATTTACCTAGCGTCAAAATATAATGACTTTTTCAGTCTACGCTTCTACTACATTTACATATCCATCCTAAAGATTTGAAATTTTTTTTTTCCTGTTCCTTTCACTATCCAAACGGAACCTGAACCGATAAGGTCTGGTTTCTGGGGTATGTCACTAGTTATAAAACAAATTTTGTATTTTATCTGATGAGGGCGTACCAAAGTTTTTGGTACCCTTGAAATATATATAATAAAATAAATATGGTTTTATAAATATAGTTTCCATTTATTAATATCATTGATATTATGCTCCAGGTAACCAGTTGAGTGCTTCGAATCTGTTATAAATAAATTTGTTGAATTACCAACAAATTAAATATCTCTTTGCGTATGTATGTATGTATGTATGTATGTATGTATGTATGTATATGTATGCATTGGAATTTCGTATTTCAAAAGAAATACGGTATGTTTATAAATAAACATTTAGAAAGCCGTAGCTATGCGAAAACACCGGCGGTGTCCAGCAAAAGCAAGGTGGACAATCGTCGATGCATTTCAAACTGAACTGATTCTCATCAAGACGATCCCTCCAGCAACTGCTGGACTTGCAAACAGGCGAGAACATATAGTTTTCTCGTCTGTGTCAATGAGGTGATTAATCTCATTTGCATATGAAGCTGTATAAGTTAGCTCAACTTATAACAGAATAGAATTAGAATTTAGCTTTGAGCATAGCTGTATACAGATATGTATTGGAATTTCTAAAGAAATACAGCTTCATATGCAAACGAGATTAATCACCTCATTTACACAGACGAGAAAACTATATATATATATATATATATATATATATATATATAGATATATAGATATATCACGCTATCTAACGTATGTTATTACTCTAAGGTGATACAGACTTATCGAATGCTTTGCTGCACATTCCTAATTGTATATCGTTAGCTTGGCCTCAGCCAAAATTTCGATTTTACTAAACTTCCATTTGTATATATATATATATATATATATATATATATATATATATATATATATATATATATATATATATATATAAATGTAATCTGAGATTTTCGAATATTAATAATAACATTCGATTCGTTTGCAATTATGCAAACAAGCCTCAATTATATAGCCATGTCAGTAGAATGAACACTTCATTCTTGCTCTTATGTTGGCATGCGAACATGAAAAAAGAAACTCGTACATCGGGATGACTTCTAACAGTTTTAAGACTCGCTGGTACGCCCACACACATTCGTTCCGGCGCCCAGACAAATCTAACCAAACTACACTCGCCGCCCACATCTGGCACCTTAAAAGGAACTCCATCCCCTTCAAGACCCAATGGAGACTACTCCAGAGAGCGCAATCCTACACGGGAGGCCATAATTGCTGTGACCTCTGTATCTCCGAGAGCTATGAGATTCTATTCGCCAAAGGCCCTCTCCTCAACAAGATCTCGGAACACTCCCCTAATTGCATGCACAAGAACTATGCAAATTACAAAAACTACAGACCCCCCCGGCCCCCCGACTGACCCCCCCCCCATATCACCACCCCACCCCCGTCTCCCATCCCACTTCCGTCCCTCCATCTCTCATTATTACCTTCTTTCCTCCCCTCTATCTCTCATTATTACCTTCTTTCCTCCCCTCCAGGTCTTATATATTGTGTTGTATGCCTCTGAGTAAAGTTCCGTGGCCGCACACACAAATTCACGTATATACCTGCTCATGTTTGCATACGTGCAGTTATGAACTGCTGCACGCACACGTTCGAGATTTATTTATCTATTTATTTGTATATTTATTTATTTATTTATTTATTTATTTATTTATTTATTTAGTTACTTTATTTATTTATTTATTTATCTATTTATTTATTTATTTATTTATTTATTTATTTATTTACTTGTTTATTTGTTTATCTGTTTGTTTGTTTGTTTGTTAGTTAACTCATTCATTTATTTATTAATTAATGAGTGAATGATTATGTAATGAATAGATAAAAGATAAAAGATAGGTAACGAATAGTGAATAGTAAATAATAAATAGTAATTAATTACTTGATGATAATATTAATAACTTAGTAGTGATATTAATTATTTTAATCCTCTATCAGGCCCAGTTTCAAATTTGTCCCACTACCTTTTCCCATTATATTATAAACACATGTATGTGTGCGAACGAGTGCGTGTTTGTGCATATGTGTTTATGTGTACTTATTTGTATGTATGTATGTGTATGTATGCGTGTGTGCTTGTATATGTGTATGTGTATATATATATATATGTATGTATATATATATATATATGTGTATATATTTGTATGTGTGTGTATGTGTGTATATGTATATATGTATATATGTATATATATATGTGTGTATGTATGTGTTTGTGTGTGTGTGTATGTATGTGTATGTATGTATGTGTGTGCATATGTATGTATATGTATGTATAGTATAGTTTATACCGAGAGACATACATACATGTATGTGTGTATATATATATGTGTGTATACGCACGTGTGTATGTGTAGATATATATATATGTGTGTGTATGTGTATGTGTGTGTGTGTGTATATTTGTGTGTTTGTGTTTTTTCTTGTGTGTATATATATATGTATATATATATATATATATATATATATATATATATATATATAGAATTAGTATATTTACCAACATATGCGTACAGATGTACACTAATGCTAGCAAATACATAAGTTATGTCATAGTACCTAGGTGGTTCTATGCAGGGGGATGCAGAACAATTATATGAAAGACGTAAAATAAGAAAATTTTTTTCTTATTTTACGTCTTTCATATATATATATATATAATTAATACAATAACAGAGATAGTTTAAAGCTAATCTCTGACTGGTAACCATCTCACTCAACAAACATTAGGTTATATTTTAATATAAACCCAATTTAAGTGTTTGGGGCGCTAACAATATGTATTATGCGGAAAAGCCAGTTGTATTATTTTATGAGATATTATTAAAGTTAAAATATATCTCTCTTTCCAAACAATTGTTTCATTATAAGTTTTCTACAAATTTGGAGAATATTTCCAGTTTATGTAGAAGCCTAATATACATTCATGTAAGAATATATTTAGGTGGGCACTTATAAATCATCAGTGGAAGCCCAATAAACTTTGATATAAGAAAAACATTTCTTACCACAGTTAAAAATCGTGTCCGTTAAGTTGCTCCTTCCTGCATCGAATGACCGGCAAATTTGAAATTCCAGCAGTTTTTGACTGAGGAAGTATTATAGCGTCACTAAGCGGGAAGGGGAGACAACCACGATCCACGAAAGGAGGAAAAAAATAATATATACACGCGGGTTAATCAGTTTTTTCGAAAACATTATCAATCCAACGTGTTAAGAACTCAATTGAAATAAAAAAAATAAATATATGCGTGTATAAATTACACACGCATTTAGGTATTTTCTTAGGCTAAAAACAGAGGTTGTACCTGAATAAGAAACCGCATCTCGTAACCGTAGTAAATACGGAAAGTTATGCTTTAAAGGGCAAATGGGAATGTAAATCTCCGGCCGAATTAAGAGTAAAATATAAAACACACGCGGGTTAATTAGTTATTTCAAAACTAATATCAATTCCTCGTGTAAAGAACTCAATTAATTTAAAAAAATAAATGTATGCATGTAATTATATACATAGGCATATATATATTTTCTTAGGCTAAAAAACAGAGAAGTTACAACCAATAAAAACCACAATATCGCACAACAGTAATAAATACGGAAAGTCAAATTTATAAGGTACCTGGAAATAAACACCTCTGGCCAATCAAGAGTAAAATATTAATACATATATATATATATATATATATATATATATATATATATATATATGTGTGTGTGTGTATAAGTATGCATATATATATGTGTGTGTAAGTGTTTATGTATGTGGTTGTGAGTATGTAAATATATTTTATTCTTTCCATTCTACAAAAACACTCTGGCCACCTGTGGCTTGTATGTTAATTGACCACTCACCTCAGTCTGTGCCATGATTCGGTCTTGTTTATCTTCTATTACCAACCCACCTAAAAATATTTCCCTACTATATATCTGTTGAATTACTATTCTTGGGTTTTTATTTATTTATTTATTTTTTTTATTTATTTATTCATTTATCTATTTATTCATTTATTTATTTACTTATTTATTTATTTCAAAAAAGCACTCTGGCTAATTGACCACTCCCCAAAGAAAAAACGGCCTGTGCCATGTTGTGGTCCTGTGTATCTAAATACCATCCTACCCCCCCCCCCCCCCCCCCCCCAGCCACCACCCCTCCCTTACCACTACCTAAATGTATAAATACCAGAACTTAATATGACACCCAACTTCCTGAAGATTTCATCTGAATGAAACAGTACTAGTCCTGTAGAAGCTCCTTCTATACAATAAAACATTTTTTACTCTGCCATGTATTGAGTACCTTACTTACTGCGGTTATCCCCGACTCAACCCGGGACCTACGTATATATATATATATATATATATATATATATATATCATCATCATCATCATCATCATCTTCGTTTAACGTCCATTTTCCACGCTACCATGGGTTAGACGGGAGTTGTCCCACTTGAGGCAAGGTTGGTCGGGTGACCATGTCTCGCTCATATAGGACTATCTGGCAGGTTTTCTACGGCTGGATGCCCTTCCTAATATCAACCACATTTAACAGTGTGGAACTGGGAACTTTTTACCATGTTACCTACATGGCCACATTACAGCATGGACTGTGTTTTTTCTCGTGACACCTACACGATCTCGATCTCGATCTCATTATCTCATTTATTTGGACTGGATGTTGTGGTACCAACTTTATAGAAAGAGGGTGGTGTTGGTGGGAGTGGGAGGATAGGGTAGGGTAGTAGATTGGGGTGTATATTTGGTTAAGAGGTGCCTACTGACTGTAGGTTTCGCTTTGTACATAGGCAAGGCAAGTCTTCTGTATTACTGCGTAGCGCCAAAGATCTCGGTCCAGTGACATTGTCTTAGAGAGGTGCAAGTGTGTAAGGTCGGAATTTATCAGATCGTCCCAGGTTTTTCTGGGTCTACTTACTCCGTAACTACCATCAATTTTGATCGCCCTGCACTTTTTTATACAGCTGTCGTCTTTCATGCGCATCACGTGGCTATACCAACGTAGTCTTCTCTCGAGTAAACAGCATCTGATCCCTCTTATTCCTAATTTCTCACTTAGTTCATTTATGCTTTGCCGTTCACGTATATTACTATTACACATCCAACCGAGCATGCAAGCTTCGTTCCTTTCCAGTCTACGCAGGTCCTCTGCACGTAACGCCCATGTCTCACTGATATGTAGCATTGCTGTTCGTATACAAGCATCATACAATTTGCCTTTCATTTTTAGAGAGAAACCTTTTGTGGCCAACAGCGTTATAAGCTCTCTGAACTTTTCCATCCCGTCTGACTCTGGGTACTGTACTTTCAGAACACTCTCCACCACTGCTGATTTCGTCACCCAGGTAACAGAAAGTGTCTACTATTTCTATAGAACCATCTGGGCAATAGAAAGGGCTAGTATCCTTTGGACACTTGCTACATATTGCACCTGAGCATCGGCAACATATAAAGTCTACGTTCTTAGATAGTTTACCTGTGATCCCACTACATCTTTTATGTATCTATACTTTGCATTTGGGGCGTAAAATTGAATTTCTGCCTACTCCTTTCCTACACACTGAGCATGGCCATTTCCCTGAGGGTACCTGTGCCTTATTTTCTTTTATACAAACCAGGACTTTAGTCTTAGACAAGTTAACTTTAAGGCCTTTTGATTCTAGGCCATGCTACCCTGTTTGGAAGTTCTTTTCTAGTTCAGCCATTGATTCAGCTATGAGCGTTAGATCATCTGCGTATAGGAGTTCCCATGGGCAGCCGGTCTTGAACTCCTCTGTTATAGCCTGAAGAGCAATAATAGATAGTAGGGGGCTAAGAACAGAGCCCTGATGGACACCAACTTTTACGCTAAACTCTTCACTATATTCGTTGTTAATTCTAATCTTGCTGACTGTTTCTTTATACATGGCTTGTATAGCTCTCACAAGCCATTCGTCAACACCTAGTTTTCTAAGAGCCCACCAGATAATGGAGCGGGGGACTCTGTCAAAGGCTTTTTCCAGGTCTACAAAAGCTAAGTAGAGGGGTTTACTTTTAGCTAGGTACTTTTACCTGACACAAACCCAAACTGCATTTCATCTAGATCAATTCGCTCTCTGACTAGTTGCGCTATAACTCTTTCTGTGACTTTCATGACCTGGTCAACTAACTTAATCCCTCTATAGTTTCCTCTATCTAGAGCATCTCCTTTACCCTTGTAGAAGTTAATGATGATGTTGCTACGCCAGTCTTTTGGTATGACCCCATTCTGTATTACTTGGTTAACTATAAGGGTGACCATAGTATGTCCCACCATTCCAGATGCCTTCAACATCTCAGCAACTATCTCCGAAGGCCCATCTGCCTTGCCTGTCTTCATATCTTTGATTGCCTTACTTATTATATTACCTTTAACTTGCACCGCTGGTCCTTCTATTGGATCGATTTGGGGCAGACTATCCTTTTCCCACTTATTCTCCTCATTTAATAGTCTCTCGTAGTGACACTTCCAGGCGATCTTCTTATCAGCATCAGTGAGGGCAAGTACACCGTTATCATTACGGACACACTTCTCCCGACAATATCACGGTTTTCCTTGACACATTGTCTAGTAATCCTGAACACCTCGCGTTTTTGGTCCTCACGTTGTAGAACATGCTTGAACTTTCTTTCCTCTGCTTCCATTTTTGCAAGGTACACTTGTCTCCTAGCTTTTCTCCTGGCCACTTGATAGTGCTCTCTACTTCCCCCATCCTGCCATACTTTCCAAGCCTGCTTTTTGGCCTTGATTGTCTCTTCTACCTTACTGTTCCACCACCAAGTTACTCTCCTCCTGCCAATAGGTCTGCTCCAGCCACAGATTTCATCCGTTGCTTTCAGCAGGTTCACTTTCAAGAATTGCCACTGTTCCTCTATATCGCACGTCTCTAATTGCTCTTCCTTATTGTCAAAGGCATCAAGTAATAAGCTTTTAAATTTGTCACTGGCTATGGGGTCCTTCAACTTCCATATTCTTCTCCTCAAGGTAGGCCTCCTCTGTCGTCGAGTACGTCTATTCCTGACTGTGAGGTCACTAACTACTCGGCTATGTTGGGAGGTGCATTCTTCACTGGGGAGGGATTTAGTGTTTACAACAGACACTTTGTCCCGTCTTCTAGTAAGGATATAATCTATCTGGCTGGCGTGTTCCCCTGATCTATAGGTGATCAAGTGGTTTTCACGTTTTTTGAAGTTTGAGTTACAGATAGTTAGGTTATTGGCGTCACAGAATTCCAGGATTATGAAGCCTTCCTCATTTGTATTTCCAACCCCATAGCCTCCATGGATTCCATCATAGCCATCACTATATTGTCCAACGTGGCCGTTTAGATCGCCAGCAATAATTAGGTAGTCGCTGTCTATTATTTGGGAGGTAGTGTGCATTAGCATCTCATAGAACCTGTCCTTTATAACGTCAAGTAGACCAGATTGGGGTGCATAAGCGGATATTATTGTCACAGTAGTTTTCTTTAGAACTAGCCTTATTTTAATTATTCTGTCATTTAATCTATTTACGTCGATTACCTTATCTACCCATTTTTCAGCTAACATAATTTCTACTCCACCCAGTCCGTTGTCATTTCCCACACAGAAAAGTTTATAGCACCGTTTTTTACCCACGATGAATCTGGCATAGCTAGTCTCTTGAATACAACAACAAACATCAACTTCTTTACGTTCAAGCATCTCTACAACCTAATTTGAGCGACCTTTTAATGTGCCTACGTTCATGATACCAACTCTGAAGTTGGGAGGGTGGGATGGATGGGTTAGAAGAGGAGGGAGGGGTGTGGGAGACGGAATTATGTTGGCCATTCGTGTCTGAAATAGAGGTGAATTTATCTTTATCTGTGACATCATCATTGAATACTTAGACTTTCCAAATCTCCGCAGTCAACCCATCAAACAGGTCTAAACTTAAGGAGTAGTAAGCGGGGCGGCAGCTTTGCTATACTGATTTATTAGGGAACTTACTAAAGCCGCTGAGTTATGATTGGACCATTAGCAATGGTGGTGTGTGGGGATGGGAGGGCGGGAAATTTGATTTAGGAAGGGTCCAACAGAATGAGACAAATCATTTAAAAACATGTAAATATTAATTGAAAATCCAAGAGAAACAAACGGGGAATTTGAATTGTAGACTAGCATAGCTCAGAGTTTAAAAACACTGCTCATTGGGAAGACTACGGAATATGGAAGACAATGCTTACATTCTCAAAATCAACAGGTCGTCCGTAAGATAATTTAGATAGATAAATTCTGTCCTTGGGAACCAGCAAGATGTATTTTATACCTGCGATCAGGCGGGGGGGGGGGGTATGAGAGAAAGAGCAAAGTGATTACAAAGTTAGGGAGCGAGATGCAGGAAGGTTCTAGAATAATTAATTAATAATAATACTAGAAGGATTAGATTTAGGAGAAGGATTTGATTTAGGAAGGGTCCAACAGAATGAGACAAATCATTTAAAAACAAATAAATATTAATTGAAAATCCGAGAGTATATATATACACATATATATATATATGTATATATATATATATATATATATATATATATATATATGAGAGTTCGATAGATAGTATATACTTGTAGATCCGTATCGTGAGTAATGACGGTAATATCGTTGAATACATTTAATTCTTGGTGTCGAAGATTGGTATGCTATATATATATATATATATATATATATATATATACCATCATTACCGAATACATGAGAAATCATACAAACTGGGAAATTTGTGTCTTCATAAATTAACGGTTTTCGTAAAAAAAAAACTAAATAGTTTTTGGACGTCATTAAAGATAAGAAAGATAATACAATAATATATTTCTAGGATATAGTTACATAAATGTTCAGCATGTATGTACAAATGACATACAAGGTTAAATGTATGAGTGACTTTAGAGAATTGAAGTGTATGGTTAGAACCAAGGACCTTGTGTTAGAAAGCGAGTTTCTTATTGTAGCCATATGGTTCAAATAGGAAATGAATTGTATGTGTGTGTTTGTATAAATTCTAAACAGTTACAAGCACACACACACACACACACACATATATATATATATATATATATATATATATATATATGTGTGTGTGTGTGTGAGTGTGTGTGTGTTTGTATATATATATATATATATATATATATATATATATATATATATATATATAAAGAAAAAGAGATGAAATCGAAAATGCAACTGGAGTCTTATTTTTAAAAAAAAAAATATATATATTTATTTGGTTCCTTTACCGGTTTCGCAGTTCTTCTGCTTTTCAAAAGGTGAGTTGAGATGGAGGGTCTGTGGTTTTTCTCACACACATATATATATATATATATAAAATTCTTTGTCACTCTGTCTGTTTCTTTATGCATTCTCAAACGGCTCGACCAAATCAAATCAAAATTTACAAGGTAATAGTATTAGACCCCGGGATTAACAACATGTAATTTTCTTTTCATTTTCTTTTCATTTTATTGAAAATATTCTACTTTAGTCAACTACTAGCAGAATGGCTCGGCGTTGCTCGGGATTTGCTCTAGGGTTCTTATATATTTGATATATATTTATCCTTATCGAGCTTCGTGTGTGTTTTTATGAATGTATGTCTCTGTGTGTGTTTTTATGAGTGTATGTTTGTGTGAGTGTATGTGTGTCTGCTCGTGGGTGAAACTCTGTGTGTGCTACATGTTTCTCCTACTGTCAACTCTATGTTGGTTGCTCACGAGTTGGAAGCAGCAACAATTCATTCATTTGGACACCGACAAAAGATTACACAATGAATATTGTTTACCCTGAGGTGCTTCAAGATTGACAGATTTTCATTTATAAATTCTATTATCATTACAATTTTGATATCTTTTTTATAAAATATAGATATTTTGAAATAATTATGAGCAAAATTGATTGTTTACTAATCTGAATAAGAACAGTAGTACCCGGGAAACGCCGGGTCATTCAGCTAGTATATATATATATATATATATATATACAATGTACCCTCGGCCCCGATATTCGCGGAATCGTAAATATCTTCTGCGATTCTTTTTATGGCTTTTTTCGTGGCAATATATTCGCAGTTTTTCACTCTTCGCGGGGAGGGGGGGGGGGTTACGTTCCTCGAGCACCCGAGCGACAACTGTATATATATATATATATATATATATATATATATATATATATATATATATATTTATATATTAGCGCCAGTCTGTATTGTGCTCAAATCTATTCATAAGGCACCTATTGTCATCTGTCATAATGTCCATTTTCCTTAGAAAAAGGCTGTTAAAAGGTATTTAAATATTGCTTGACATGATTTTAAAAAGTTATTTACATATCTAGATACAGAGAGTAATAAAGAAAATAATTAAAAACTGAATTCTACAAGAACTATACAACATTTACAGAACTTCAGTATATACAATGTTCTTAACTTTTTTCTTTGGAGCATTGTGGGGAGTTTGTGGGGTCTTCCTAGTCAGGAAGAACCTACATACAATTGACAATGTGAGAAACAGCCCTCTTCTAGATGGAAACCGACAACCTTGGGACTTGTTAATGGTCATTGTGGAACTGACTGTCACTGGGAATTGTAATCATTTGAAACGAAAGAGGACATCAGTTGGTATTAGCAGTATTCTAGGTATAAATACAATGTCTTCCTTACCACATCCAGTGAGGATTTTGGTTTCGATAATGTGAGGCTGTAGCTCAGTCACAACTATACGCGTCCCATCGCACAATCGTGGCTGATCCAGGTTTCTGAGAAGCATGGTGACTGTGCCCTTCTTCAATTCAAGGTTGTGTGGCAGCATACCGGACAGTTCCAGATTGTTGAGAAATTCAATGGAACAGTGAGCAGCATCGTCCTAGTCGACAAATTTGTCGATAGATGAGATTTTGTTAATGGCATTCATTGTGATGTTATTTTTTTTTTGCGGGGGGGGGGGGGGGGGCAAGGATTACACTTTCACTCAGCCACGCCACATTGGAACGGTGTATTTCAAAATTGGAGAACATTTAATTAATTAATCTTAAACGCTTTCCACAACAATACAAAATGACGAAGGGTGAGATGTTGAAGCAATACTCCATTATAGGTCTTACTAACGCTGTGTGTGTATGGCCAGTAGCTGAAGTATTTTCTGGCTCTATACTTTGAAAAGTATTTATAGGTCAAAGTTATGAACTCGATAATATGTGTTTACATCAAGTTTTTCTTTTCTTATCAAACTATTGTTAATGTTTCTTTTGTTTATTTATTTATTTATTTTTATGAAACATTTGTACTCACTGAACATACAACTTCCGATAGCTTAAGTCAAAAATAAGATGACTAATACATATTCCTGATATAATAATCATATCAGTTGGTAGATAAACAGATGAAGAAGCCTCAACTAAGTCGCTCAACCTGCTATAAATAGCCACTAAATTTTCTTTCAATCACACACGGCCATTTTAATAATTGTAAGGACGCATTGGATAACGTAGTCCTAGATATACTCTATATAATAACTATAACAATAAGCCTGCTCGATCAAGTTGATCTGAGGCCACACAACATTAAAAACAGCAGGTATATTTAACATAACATTTCAAAAGTGATTAATGATTTCTAACATAAGCCACAAGGCCTCAAATTCTGGGGAATGTATCGACGATTACATCAACCATAGTATTTGAGTGGTACTTATTTTATTGAACCTGGAAGGATGAAAGGCAAAGTTTACGTCGGCAGCATATGTCACAAAGACAATAGTGGTGTATACAATGAGATATTGTTTTAATCGGGAATCGAAACCTATTCACAAAATCCACCTACAGAAAACTTGCTTCATACTCTCAGTGTTTCTAAACAAATAACATAAGATATGGGCAGGATGCTTGCAACAAAGTGAACTTCGCTAAAGATACCCAAGGATCAAGTGTTGGTGTTAAACAGAGAAACAGATTAAGTCTACCATGCAAGAACGAAGAGAGCCGGAAGAAATACTGGAAAACATCCTGTCGAACGTTTTGACAATCCCGTCAATGAATGCTTGGACTGCTACCGTATATTCCTGGCGCCGAAGAAGCTTTATCCTCGAGGATGCACCCTAATTTTGACAACCAAAAATAAAAAAAATAAAAAAAAATAGTAATGAAAATTGCAGCCTTCAGCCTCCAGGACGCATGGTAGATTTTTGAGACTTATTTTAGGGGAAAAGTAGCGTCTTCGAGGCTGGGAAATACAGTACTTTATTTTATTGAACCAGAAAGGATGAAAGATGATGTTGACATCGTCAGTATTTGAACTCAGAGTACAGAATATCCGAACAAAGATAGTTCATCCTACGCTCTAACGACTCCATGAATTCGCCGCCTCATATATTATTAGAAAGTGATAGTAACATGATAGAGTGCAAAACACTTTATGGTATTTAGTTTCGTTTCTTTATATTCTGAGCTCAAATCTCATTGAAGTTGGCTTTGCATTTCATTATTTAGGGTTGACAAGATCCTTACGGGTTCGATAAAATAAAGTACCAGTAATGCACTGGAAATTGCTGGCCTTGTGCCTAAAGTAGAAACAATTATTTAGGGTTGACAAGATTGGGAGTATCGGTAGCGAGTCGGACACTATGCTTTGCAGCATAGAGTTACGGTCCTTTATGGTCTGAGTTCATCCTTACGGGGTCGATAAAATAAAGCAACAGTAACGTACTGGGGTCGATTTAATAGACTCCCCCCCCCCCACTTACTGGCCTTGTGTCTATACTAGAAATCATTATTTGGGGTTAACAAGGGCGGTGGATTGGCAGTATTGATAGAGAGTCAGACACCATACTTTGCAGTATAGAGTTACGGTCCTTTACGGTCTTAGTTCAAATCCCGCCGAGGTTAACTTTGCCTTTCATCCTTACGGGGTCGATAAAATAAAGCACCAGTAACGTACTGGGGTCGATTTAATTGACTTTCCACTGCCCCCAAATTACTGGGCTCGTGCCTATACTAGAAACCATTATTTGGGGTTGATAGAAAAAGAAAGTATCTCACTTATCTCCGACACTTCGAAACTATTTATAATTTTCATATTTTTGGGGCCGACAATCTATTAAAATTTGTGATAATGCAAAGTTGTTTTCTAACAGGAGGCTCTTTATAAAATTTCCATCCGAACATTTTTGGCCTAATTGTAGGTCTTGACCCATTTGATCCACACTACACACTTTTCTCGCCCTACAATTTTAAACTTTATCTGCCTCAATTAAGGATTTGAATTTGTAAGAACAATTAAATTAAAATTTAAAAAAATATAGGACAAATAATTTTTTATTAACGTCTTTTTAATGCATAAGACATTTGTCTACATTAGTAGGTGATCAAAAAGTATTAAAATCTACATATATAAAAGAAATATGTTTATTGGTTGGTTGGCTGAATCACACGAAAACTACACACACACACACAAATATAAACACACACATCTAAAGAGAGAGAGATACATACACAAAGGGAGAGACAGAAAGAGAGAGATAGACCGATATACAGAGAGAGATACAACTAAAGTGTTAGATATTCAGAGAGAGTAACGTCCCACGAAAGTCTAGAAACGGCTTAAACTACAGATCCTTTGATCTATAGGAAGGTTTAACAATATTGCGTTAGGTTTTATAAAGTCGTTTTAGTCTTTGATTTTACAGAACAAAGAAAAATTGATACTATTATAAATTAATCTACCCTCCAGCTTTTATCCATATACTACTTACAGATCGTACTAACGAAGCAACACTTCAGAAGCAATGTTATGCGGTATATTGCTGTGTTTCAGATGAGGTCCTTTGGAGCTGAAAGAGATCGTACTGACTATGGTTATTTCACAACATTTAAAATCCAAGGCCAATGCTACCATTTAATTGGCAGTTTATTCTCTCAGCCTAATAAGGAAGTTTTATTATTGTTTTTTTTTATGGCTCTTTCACACACATTCACACACACACATTACGTTCTCACCTCATACCAGACAACACATCCAATACAGTCATTTTCTCTGTTCTCCCGGACGAAGCCGGGTTCCCCAGCTAGTTACGTATGCTAACAATACCACGTTCTCTATACGTTTGGTCAATGCAATAAATGAATATTAATATATTTTAATTCAGTATCGAAAATAATTGATAATGTGAGGCTTTGGTAGCATTCAGTTTTTCTGGGATATCTGTTTTGGGTCATTTGAGATGTTTTGGAAATTACTATTGTCGTTCAACTTGTGTAGAACACTGATGAGTCTGTTTAACGACATTAATCAAGAGTTTTACATGCGCCTATGTCTTCTATGTGACAAATCTTTATTACTTGTTTTTACTTGAGAAACTGGTCGTGCCACCAAATCTCTTACAATTAGTCGTTGCTAGTGTTTGTCATCCAGTTCTAAACATTTGCTTAGGTTTTGTTCTTATTTTAAGTTATCCGTCATCCAAATTGTTCTTGTAAATGATTTAACTTTTGATATTTTGTTGGGTCATTGAAGGGGGCTCTGCGTAAACTCCCCGCCTTCCAGCAACCAAATTTTCCTCAAAATATGCCCTACATCTTAAAATGAACACAGTATGTAATGTAGTATAGAGTACACTATTCATAAAACAACAAAACAATGACTAGCACTGGCCTGATTACTTTTGATTCGATTTGGTATTAAACATTACCCAGCACAGTATTGGCGTTAATAAGTTAATGAGGATGCTGTTATTATTGTAGGTATGTGCTTTCTTGTTTATTTGGAGTGAATAGGGGATACACTATTGCTATGTTGATGTTAGACCTCCGTCGTTTCCGACGATGAATGCTCCAGTTGATCAACAGAAATGCCTGCTCGTTAATTTAACGTGTAAGTGGTTGAGCATTCCATAGGCACGTGCACCTCCCAAAATAGTTCACAGGGAGATTCTGCAGGACATAATGAATGACAAGGCTGGCTCCTTAAATTACAGGTACAATTTATTTTGCCAGATAAATGGACAGAGCGTAAAATAAAGAGTATTGCTCAAGGAGACAACGTGCCACCCGGTCTTGTAATTGAACTCATGACCTTACGATCGTAAGCCAAATACCCTAACCAGTAAGCCATGCACCTTCATGAGTTATTGCTATAGTAGTGTGCTGGAATGTCCTAGTTGTGTCTGTATATCTGGAAGGTGATTGTGTGTGTAGTTAAAGGGATTGTAAGGGCTAGTGATTTCATTTTCATGTCTTTCCTTTGTTGTATTTTATTCCATTGTCTAGGTGGATTACGATTGTGGTATGTGTGCAACCTATAGAGATACAACGTGGTCAGTGTGTGTGTGTGTGTGTGTGTGTGTGTGTGTGTGTGTGTGTGTGTGTGTTTTGTTGTTTGTTTCTTTTGAAGGGACTGAACAGCAAAGCAAGGCTACCATAATCAGTTTTTCTTTTTGCATGCCACTATTGTTAATTTCTTTACTGTTAACTGAATCTGGTATCTGTGAGTAATTTAAGGGTATTTATGCATATTATCGCTTTTATTAAAACCATGTTATTGTATATGTGCTACGTATGTTGTAGATGTGGTGTATGTAACTCCTAGTATTTTGTGATATGTTTATGTTGTTGACTGTTGGTTTGTTGTATGTGGTGTTTTCTGGTGTTGTATGTAAGAAGGGAAGAAGTTGATTTACTAGTTGAAATTTAACTATGTTGTTTGTGAGCAAGGTTTCTAGGTGATTGATGTAAATAGGCTTGAACTACTGGTTGTATTGCTGTGCTATAAGAATGGTCTGATAATGCAGATTAAGCTGTGTGTATAATGTGACACGGTTTGGGATGATTGTATAGGTACAGATTAAAATGTATGTGGATGAGAAGATGGGTATTGTAGTACACCATTCGGCAAGTTGCAATTGTTGGATACGTAGGGTTTGTATATACAAGGATGGTAATTCATTTGCAAGCCCTTGGCGTTGTTTAGACAATTTGTGTATAGGCGAGTTGTAGTGAATGAAATCGAATCTTTGCTGAAGTTTCTCGAACTGCTAGAAATAGGAGACATATCTTTCACAAATCACATCCAATCGTCTTTAAAATGGACAAGTTATTCTGAATAATGTAATCCTGGATATACCTTCTTTATATGAAAAGAAGGAAAACGACATCATGATTGTCACGGCTGGAGGCTTTAATCACAGATCTACTAGATGGCGAGATACAGAGCTGAGGAATTAAACAATGTCAACAGCAACAACAGCCACAACCCCTTCTTCCAGCCTTCTAGTAATCTCACTCGATAGTTAATATACGCCTTGGCTATAGCATACACTTCCAGTATCTGTTGTGAAACATTACTTTCTATCTGGATTGGCAGTATCGGTAGAGGGTCGGACGCCATGCTTTGACGCATAGAGTTACGGCCCTTGCCATTCTGAGTTAAAATCCCGCCGAGGTTAACTTTGCCTTTCATCCTTACGGGGTCGATAAAATAAAGTACCAGTAATGTACTGGGTAATTGCTGGCCTTGTGCCAAAAAGTAGAAACAATTACTTTCTATTGTTCTTTGCATTGTGTCATGGAAAATTGTACTTGGTATGGTAAATGTAAGACAGGATACACGCAAGTTGGATTATTTCATTACCTGCTATTTTTAGCAGGCAAAGTGACCAGGTAGAGGTCATCGTCGGTGGTTTCAATAGGACAATATTTGTAGAGACAGGCAGAACAGGACAAGAAAAGATCAATAATTCTGTTCCTTAAAGTTGTATATTTTAGACGGACGATAACATTTTCTAATCTATGAGAATTAGATAAACTGTGTGTGTGTGTGTGTGTGTGTGTGTGTGTCTGCTTGAGTGTGTGTGTGTCTGTTTCAGTGTGTGTGTAATGCGCGTATGTGTGTGTTTGAGTGAGTTTTATACGGATATAGACACATACAGACACAAAGATACCCATGCACACATATATCTATACACATGCTCTCTCTTACACACATTTATGCACACACATTAATTACTCTCTCTATATATATATATATATATCTCCCTCTCTCCCATACTCTCTCTCTCTCTCTCTCTCTCTCTCTCTCTCTCTCTCTCTCTCTCTCTCTCTCTCTCTCTCTCTCTCTCTCTCTTACAAACATACATATGCAAACATTCTCTTACTCAAGCTCTTTATCTCTCTCTGCCTGCCTCTTTGTCTTATACACAATCACACACTCTCTTATTTAAACATCCTCTTACACATGCATACACACAAATGTACACACTTTAACAGCAACAACAACAACTACTACTACTACTACTACTACTACTACTACTACTACTACTACTACTACATTAAAGTAAACAATTCTAGATCAATAATGTACAACAAACCACAAAATGCATCAGAGTCTCCATTTCATTGGGTTTGTTTTTTAGTAAATAATTGCAAATGTTGTTGTTGTGTGTGCATGTATGTGTGTGTTTGGTTGTAGTAGTTGTATGTGGAGGACAGTGAGTTGAAGAAGAGTTAGAAGACCACCGAACAAAATAATGTCTGTTACATTGTTATCTCCTTTCCTTTTTATATTTTTAGTGCAAATTCCGCCAGGTTGTTGTTCTCGTTGTTGGTTTTTAGCCCAATGACAGTCCTAATGAAACAGATTTATATTGGTTTCTAATAAGTTCTAAATTAGGAACAAGACTTACAATTTGTGAGAAGAAAGTTGATTATATCAACACCAATATTTACCAGGTTCTTTATTTTACTGGGCTCGAAAGGAAGAATGGTAAAGTTGATCTCGACAGGATTTGAACTCAGAATGTAAAGAGCAGGAAAAAATGCTACAAAGCATTTTATCCGACGATCTAATTTGAATCTGGCTCGAATGCTTGCAACAAAATGAACACTTCTAAAGGCAGGTATGACACCAGGTCGAGGTGTTAAAACAGGCGATGAATTAGGTCAACCTTGCAACAAGTCTGAATGCAAAGTACCTGAACAAATATCATAAGTCATTTTATTTCACGCTTTAACTGTTCTGTCCATTCACTACCTACCGAAATGTTCTGCATACTTTCATATAAATGCTGTGAAGTATATTTATTGTGCTATATTCCATACTGAATTCAAAATATACTAAAGCAGTCATGGGCAACCTGCGGCCCGCGAAACTTTCTGAATGGCTCACCTAAGTCACCTAAGTGAAATCTTTCAGATTTTTTTACCCCAAGTTTTCAGTCGTAATTTATCTTTCTATCATTTTTAGGATCGAGAAAAACAACTTGTATGAATTCTGAAGAAGCAAATCAAAACAACCTGAGTTACCACCATTTTTTTAAATGTGAGTATGAATGTAAATTAGCGCTTGCGACCCGCCTGATGATGAGCTATCTCTCATGCGGCCCACTTCTCGAAAAAGGTTGCCCATGCCTGCACTAAAGTCAACATTACTTTCATTTCGCCTCCGAGTTGATAAAACAAGCCCCAGTCACAGACCTCCTCAAATCTATGAGCCAATGGAAACCTTCTAACTATTGCTAGTGAATGATTGATCCTAAATATCGTAGGTTAACAACTGGGGCATCAACTTACAGAGAGATTAGTAAGAAGATCAGGAAAGGCATAAAGAAGGCTAAAGAAAAATGGATATTGAAACAATGCACAAAAATGGGAGAGAAGTTGTACAGGAACAACAGCAAGAGGGCCTTTAAAATTGTGAAAGATCTCATAAAACAGAGACATTCAAGTGTCAGCAGGAAAGTGTAAGCAAGGAAAGTGCCTCACGGAAGAAAACAACATAATCAAGAGACGGAGAGAGCACAAAGTTGTACAACCACCAGAGCCATCGAGACCCCAGTGTGCTTATCAATCAGCAATTGTCAAACAATGATGACTGCCCATTCCTGCTTGAAGAAATGAAGGCAGTAATAAAATCGTTTAAAATAAAATAAAAAAAGCAGTTAGAACAGAAAACATTCCAGCAGAACTGATAAAACATGGAGCAGAGGCAGTAATTGACGTTCTCACTAGAATCTGGCAGACCTGAATAATGGCGAACACCTTGGACTCGGTCACTTATTACAACGCTCTCCAAGTAAGGCAATCTACAACAATGCCAAAATTATATAGCCATCAGCCGTATAAGCAACGCAAAGTGATGCTGATTTCGGAAGCGGAAGAAGCATGACAGAACAGATTTTCAATCCGAGAGTGTTGTGTGAGACGTACAACCAACAGCAACAAGACACTTACCACGTATTTGTCAACTTCAAGAAAGCCTTCGATAGGATGTGGCACAATGCTCTATTGGTGACCACGAAGAAATATAACATGGGCCAAAATATCATCCACACCATACAACAGCTGTACGTGATGGTCTTAAGTGCGGTACTTGTCCATGGCATAGTGGGAGACTGGTTCTACACATCAGTAAGCGTTCGATATTGTTGTCTCTTCGCCCCGACTCTATTCGACAACTTCCTTGAACGAATTAGGACCAACGCCCTAGAAGAGAATTCCGGCGCAATCAGGTTCCCCGATAAAATTGATGGGCTGGTTGAAAGTAAAAAGGAAATTGCCGAACTGGTGAACCGCCTGGATGTAACATCAGCCAGATACAGCATGGAGATCAGCACCGAGAAAACCAAGCTGATGGCGAACACCAGAAAGCCAATAGAGAGAATGGTCACAGTCAGTGGTCAGGAGCTGGAGACTGTGACGTAGTTCAAGTACATTGGTGCCATCATCAATCAAGAGGAATCAAGGCCAGAAGTCCTTGCATGGCGTGCTCTAACAGCCACAGCACTTGTCAAATTGTAACCACTCTGGAGAGACAAGAACACCACTCTCAGGTGCAAAATAAAACACCTGCGTATGTTGCTCCTATCCATCTTTCTACATGCATGCGAGTCATGGACCCTGACTGCTGAACTGCAAAGAAAGATCCAAAGTGTGGTGATGAAATACTATAGAAGAATCTTAGGAATCACCCACACAGAACACGTCACGGACGAAGATGTTTGTAAAAGAATCACCCAGCACGTGAATCACTCTGAAGATCTGCTGACCACGATGATGAGGTTGAAACTAATTATATAGACATGGAATAAAATAAAATGTTAAGTCAAGACAAAGAGAAGCAAAAAGTCATCGACAAGGTTACATACTCTATGACGAAAGCGCTTTAACAATTAAGAAATTAGTTGATTGGCAGGCTAACTAATTGATGAATGGATTAATTACCTTATTAATAGTAAAAACTGAAAAGAATTTCAAGCGGTAGGCGAGTTATAATTGGCAACATGGCTCTACCAAAGTAAAACACTAAATTGTTTCGACATACGATTTCACATCAAGAATCTGGCAAAGCAAATACAAAAAGGAAGTATTGTATTAAGATATATTTAAGAAAACTATTAATCATATAATGTATATTTTTGTCATATTTTGTGGCAAATTCGCCTACGTGATATTTTTTGACAACAATATTTTATTTACGAGATAGTAAATCAAGCAAAATTTGCTAAATGTTCACCTCACCTATGTTTATTATTATTACTGCTATATATGGTAGTGGATTGTCAGCATCGGTAGAACATCGGATAAAATGTTATGTGGCATAGAGTTACGGTCCTTTACGTTCTGAGTTCAAGTTCCGCCTAGGTTAGCTTTGCTTTTCATATTTCGGGGTTGATAAAATAAAGTACCAGTAATGCATCGGGGTCGATTTAATCGACTTTCCCCTCCCCTAAAATGATTGGCCTTGTGCTTGAATTAGAAACCATTATTGGCAGTATCGGTAGAGGGTCGGACGCCATGCTTTCTAGCATAGTTACGTCCCTTTACAGTCTGAGTTCAAATCCCGCCGAGGTTAGCTTTGCCTTTCATCCTTACGGGGTCGATATGATAAAGTACGAGTAACGCAGTGGAGTCGATTTAATAGACTTGCATCTTCCATTCAAATTGCTCGCCTTGTGCCAAAAGTAACAACAGTTATTACTGTTATGTGTTAAGTGAGGTAAAAGTCGACATGGTTTCATGTAGTATGATTCGGTTTAGTTTAACACTAGCAGAATGGCCCGGCGTTGCTCGGGATTCTAAACATGTTTATCCCTCCTTTCTGAAACAGTACAGAGAAGTACGAGATACCTCGACCTGGGGATGGTGTCTACATTTTGTGCTATGAAAAAAATTCGTCGTAGATTACCAGGGGTTTAACTTAATTGGGTGCCTGAGAGTAAAATGTTCAACCCACGAAAGCCAAGACAATAGGGTTAAGTAAAAAGGCATTCGACAAACCGAACATGTATTTGTTGTGCTATGGTACAATGAAAGCAATAGTTACAGAGCAGTAAGCATGTGGGACTGCAGTGGTGGAGAGTGGTGTGGTCTTACTCCTTTCAATGTTTCGTTGTATGTTCACCAATTGATATATATATACACACTATATACACATATATACACACACACACAGATAGTTTCATAATGTCGTAATGCAGACAGCCAGACAGATATTATAAGGGCGCGACCTTATAGCTATGTATCTATCTAAAAAGACAGACTAAGAAAAGAGAGAAAGATCACTAAACGGCGCCTAATGCGGTCCCTAGGGCATTGAAAATTTGAAATATTTTTTGCTCAAAACACTCACACGACCATAAGTATTACATGTGTAAAGTTTGAAAAAATTCGGTTGGGTGGTTCTCGAGCTTTAGGGAGTCAGACAGACAGACATTCTCTATGTTAGATATATAGACTAGCAGAACGGCCCGGCGTTGCTCGGGATTCTAAACATAGATTGGCATGTTTATTCCTCCTTTCTGAAACAGTTTCGTCGTATGTTCACCAATTGATGCAGAAGTCCTAATAAAAAGTGAAGTCGCCTTGGGTGAATAGGCAAATAATTTTCCATTACAATTTTTTAAAAGCATGTAATTGCGTTCCCTCTCTGTTTTGTTGTTGTTTTTGCTGCTGTGGAGCATCGTGAAATAAATACGTTTGTTTATATTTTGTTATTGTGTATGCAAACATATCTGTACACGAATATATAATATATATATATATATATTAAAATAACAGATTAAAGTTTACGCAAAGAATCGATGCTTTCACCCTTAACGGGATCTTCTGAAACTAAAAATCAGTCTATGAACACAGAAGTAAATATTTCGAAAAACGTTACACACACACTATATATATATATATATATATATATATATATATATATATATATATATATACACACTATATATATATACATACACACACACACACACACACGGATAGCGTCATAATGTCGTAATGCAGGCAGCCAGACAGCCAGACAGATATTATAAGGGTGCGACGTTATATCTATGTATCTATCTAAAAAGACAGACTAAGGAAGAGAGAGAGAGATCGCTAAATCGCCTAATACGGTCCCTAGGGCATTGAAAATTTGAAATACTTTTTGCTCAAAACACTCACAGGGCCATAAGTATTACATGTGTAAAGTTTGAAAACAATCGGTTGGGTGGTTCTCGAGTTTTAGGGAGTCAGGCAGACAGACTGACAGACATTCTCTGTTTAAGATATATAGATTACAAATAACTCATGATGGTTCGCGCGTCAGAATGTACTTGATTTTAATAATATTCTTTATATTATAAATATATATGCTTGGGTGTATGCACACACACACAGATACACACACGCACGCACACACACACACACACACACACACACACACACACACACGCGCGCGCACGCACGCACGCACACACACACACACACACACACACACACACACACACACACACACACACACACACACACACACACACACACACACACACACACACACCTATAAATGGCCAGTACCTGTTAAAAAAATAAAATACCAGTGAAGAGTTAGGGAATTGTTAATGAGTTGGTATCTGCGGTTACTCTGTGCATTCTAAGTTCAAATTCAGTTTCCTTCAGCCAGATATTGCGGCTGAGAGTATAAATTTGTTGTTGTTGTTGCTATTGCTACTGGTCGCGAGAACACATAGAGAACTCCTGATTAATAATGGTTTTTAACACAGGCACAAGGCCTAAAATTTTGCGGAGAGTAAGGACGATTAAATCAACACTGGTGTGTGAGTAGTACTTTATATAATCGACTCCAGAAGGATGAAAAGTAAAGTTGATCTCAGCGGGATTTAAGTTCAGAATATAAAGAGACGTAACTGAATATATAAAAACACAGTTTCAGTGTTACTTGATTTTCGTGCAAAGCCTCGCTCTAATTTATATCTTATCAAAGACCTCCTGCAGCGTTTTTCGTATCACTTCCTCTTCTTTATAACAGATTTTAATCTTTTCAATAGCCTCCTTGTCTCTCTTTGGCCAATAAACCATCCAGAATCCCTGCAAATTTGATATAATATTCTCTATAATCCCTCCCACTAAGATATCTTCAAGCGTCCAATCAGCTTGGAAACTTTAGTATACTGGGTCACACTATCGTATACTTCTGCTGAACTTTCCCTCCAACAGTTTAAGCCGTTATAAGCTATTGTTTACTTTGTAAATAGATATAAACTATTGTTAATAAATAACTGTAAATAAATAGATATAAACTGTTGTTTCCCTTCTTCACATTCGTTAAAATGTTTTTTTTTTCTTACTTTTATCTTTTAAAACGCATACCAACTTTACTCTCCACTCACCAACGACAGGGTCTTTACTCAGACGTTGGATTGGTTAAAATAGCAGCCAAAATTCCTTCATATTTCACCTTCTTCTTCTTGCTCTTGCTCGAAGAGGCCGGGGTCATCCTAAGCCATCGATCCCAAATCATCGTCGTGCGTAGAGCTCCTTAATGTCTATAAAAACAGGACACATTGGACAGTGTAGTACTGGACATACAATGAGACAGAATGGTCGCAGCTGAAATACCTTTTATCATTGGGCTGACCCGAAGCTAAACTTCGTTCTTCATTACACATTTATAGATTTTCCTAATTAAACGATTTACATATACAAGTTAAAGTTAAAAGCTATCAACCTCATCAAGCCAGAACTGAATCTCCAATTTAATTTTATCAACGGTGTTAAGCGATTGAGAATTCAAGACATGACGTCAGTTTATCGCAGGGTCAACTTCTAGCTCCTGTTGGTGCTTATTTTCAGCTGACTGTCCAGGAGCAACGTCAAATATGTGTGTGTGTGTGTGTGTGTGTGTGTGTGTGTGTGTGTGTGTGTGTAATAATAATAATATTTTTTTTCTTTCCAATTCAATTATGTTCCAAAGCAATATAAAAGAGATAATTGGCAATAAGGGCTCTGGAACAAAAGAGATAATTAGCAATAAAGGCAGGGGCCCCAGGGTATCAAAGCCTGGGCCCGCTCGTCATCGTGCCACTGTAATAGAGCCAAACAAGAAATTTGATATTGGCATATTGGCTGCTGGAACGTACGGACGCTGCTTGACAGGGATTCCTCCGAACGTCCTGAACGAAGGACCGCTCTTGTTGCAAAGGAGCTTCGTCGTTACGATCTTGACATCGTGACTTTATCCGAGACGAGGTTAGCATTTTGTGGAGGATATACTTTCATCTGGAAAGGAAGAGATGAAGGAACCAGAAGAGAGGCTGGGGTAGCATTTGCTGTTACGACTGCTCTTGTAGATAAATTAGAAGAATTCCCAGTGGGGATTAGTGAGCGTCTTATGTCCATGAGAATTCCGCTGGACAAAGGAAGATATGCGACCCTGGTGAGTGTGTATGCTCCAACTATGAATTCTATCGATGAAGAAAAAGTGTCTTTCTACTATGCCTTGAAAGGTATTTTAAGAAATATCCCTCAGGCAGACAAGGTCATCGTGCTTGGTGACTTTAATGCTAGAGTGGGTAGGGATTTTAGCACATGGAATGTAATCGGAAGGCATGGGGTGGGAAAGTGTAACAACAATGGTATGCTCCTGCTGCAGATGTGTGAGGAACTGGATCTGTGTGTTACCAACACCATGTTCCAACAAAAGAACAAATTTAAGACCACATGGATGCATCCTGCATCTAAGGAATGGCATCTTTTGGACTACGTCCTTGTCAGGATGCGTGACAGACGGAATGTGCAGTGTGTTCGTGTTCTTGGTGGGACTGAGTGCTGGACGAACGACCGCCTGGTACGTGCAAAAGTGAAACTAATCACAAAACGTAAAATCCGGGCTCCTGGTGTTACACTGCCTAGGAAACTGAATGTTGCTCGTCTTAGAGATAATAATGTGGAGAGGACATTGCGAGAAAAGATGTATGCTGCAGATTTTAGTGAGGATTGGCCGACCCTTAAAAAATCGGTTTATGATGTAGGCAGGCATGTTCTGGGATAGGTGCAGAGAAAGCATCAAAACTGGTTTAATGAAAATGATGAACATATAGATGATTTGCTGGCTGATAAGAGGCGTGCCCTGCCACGCTACCCGGAAGCAAAATCACAAGAGAAGCATATGTTGCATAAGGAACTCAAGCATGTGAAATCATGTGTGAGGCGGAGGCTTTCTCAGATGAAGGATAAGTGGGGAGTGAGAAAGCTGATGAGATACAAGCTGCATCAGATTCCAATAACACAAAGCTGTTGTACAGTCTTTTGCGTGAAGTTTATGGATCGTCTTCTTCTCTGGTGACACCGCTTCGCAGCAAGGATGGCAAGGAACTTATTCGTGACTCACAAGGAATTCTGCGAAGGTGGCGAGAACACTTTGATGAACTTTTGAATCAGCTGTCTGTCATCAATGAAGATTTCCTCAATCTCATTCCTGAAAAAAACTGTGAAGGTAGCTCTCGCAGAACCACCGACGCTTGTAGAGGTTGCAGTAGCTATCTCGAAGCTGAACAGTGGAAGGTCTCCAGGTATGGAAGGCATACATGCAGAGCTCCTACAATATCGCGGTGAGAGACTTCTACAACATCTTCACTCTTTGTTTGGTAGGATATGGGCTAGTGAATCCATACCTGAGGACTGGAGAGATGCAGTAATGGTAGTCTTATTCAAGGGAAAAGGTAACAAGAATGATTGTGGAAGCTACAGAGGTATATCATTGCTTTCTGTCGTAGGAAATATTTTATGTAGGGTGCTTCTGGACCGTCTGCTGACACACATTGCAGATTGTGTTCTTCCTGAAAGTCAATCTGGTTTTCGTGCTGGACGCGGCACTACTGATATGATCTTCTCAGCTAGACAGCTCCAGGAGAGGTGCATGGAACAAGGTTTGGATCTGTATCAGTTTTTGTTGATCTGACAAAATCTTTCGATACTGTTAACAGAAATGCATTGTGGAAGGGTCTCCAGAAACTTCGTTGCCCTGATAAGTTCCTTGCTTTGGTTAGATCTTTCCATGATGACATGAAGGTTTGGGTTAATGTCAGAGGTAACATGTCGGAGCCTATCTCAGTAAAAAATGGAGTGAAACAGGGTGATATTCCAGCACCGACCCTGTTTGTCATATATTTTGCAATGGTTTTCTATATTGCATTCAAGAATTGCGAGCATGGAGTTTACATCCGATATCGAACCCCAGGCAGCATATTTAACATCAGGCACTTTGCTCCCAAAACAAAAGTATTTACATCAATCATAAGGGACCTCTTGTATGCAGATGATTGCGATCTTGTAACGCACTCAGAGATTGATATGCAGCACATTTTGAATGCATTTTCTGAAGCTTGCACTGTCCTAAGATTGACTGTCAGTTTCAAGAAAACCGTCGTCATGTATCAACCTTCCCCTGGTAAGCAGTACAGTGAACCAAATATCTATGTGTATGGTAAACGACTTGGAGTGGTTGATCATTTTGTCTACCTGCGAGCCACTGTCAATCGATACAGCAATCTTGATAATGAAATTCGACTCAGGATTAGGAAAGCAAGTGATGCTTTCGGAAAACTAGAAAGGCGCCTCTGGAGTCGGCGAGACATATGCAAAAAGCAAAGGTAAAGGTGTACGAGGCATGTGTGTTCTCTTCTTTATGCCTGCGAGACCTGGGTCACATATCGACACCACCTTAAACAATTGGAGCGTTTCCATCAGATGTGTCTCAGACGGATCCATGGCGTTCACTGGAGGGACCACATCAGTGATGTCGAGATTTTGGAAAGCTCTCTGTGTGAAAGTATAGATGCTCTTGTGCAAAGTATAGAAGCTCTTGTGCAAAGACTTCGATGGAGTGGTCACCTTGCCAGGATGAAAGATTCCAGAATACCAAAACAATACTTTTATGGAGAGTTAGTTAAAGGAAAACTACCTCCACATAAACCGAAAAAGAGGTATAAGAATTCGTTGAAAGCCTCTTTGAAAGACAATAACATCTATGCTGGTACACGAGAAAACGTAGCTGCTGATCGTAATAAATGGAGAAAGACTGTACATGAGGGGAAAGTTGCCTTTGAGGCATATCGAATCGCATACGAGAAAGTAAAAAGGGATGTGAGGAAGGGCATTGCTGTTGCATTTCCAGACAGTGAAGGTCCTCCTATGGTGCTGACATGCAGCGTCTGTGCGAGACCGTGCCTCAGAAAAACTGGACTCGAAAGTCATCTTCGCAGTCATAAATTGAGACCAGTGGTTGACTACCAGGCTGCTGTTGGAGATGCTACTCATCATGCTTGCCAAGCATGTGGTAGATAATGTAGATCAGCAAGAGGACTCAAATGACATGCAAAAGTACATGAACTCCAACCAAAGCCGGCTACTGCCAGTGAATGATTTGGTTGCCAACTCTGTGCAAGACATTTTAGATCATTGGCTGGGCTAAAAAGTCACAATCGACCGCAGCACCTTAATTGTTATAGTGTGTGTATAAGTGTGTGTGTGTGGGGGGTCACGTTGTGTCTGTGTGTATGTGTGATGTATATGTATGTGTATATGTATGTGTGTATGTGTGTGTGTATATATATAATTTATTATTATTATTATTATTATTATTATTATTATTATTATTATTATTGGTCTGTTCGGACGTCTTTTTGCTCGCTCCCAGTAAGTCGCTTTATTTACCTGTTATAATTATTTGTTGTTTAATTTTACCTGTTGTGTAAGAGATATAAGCCCTTGGACTTTGCCCTGTGAAGGGGAAAGTATAATATTTGGGCCTTTTGGCCCAAATTTTTTAACAATATTTGAACATTTTACTTTTAAAAATTAAAAAAAAAACATGGCTGAGCTACGCCCCCCCCCCCCCAGCAATATATCTACTGTCGTGTGACAACGGCGTAAAAGTTGAGAGGAGGGTCACAGAAATTGATACAACAAACACCACCACAAAGAACGTGAACAAAGACAACAACACTGAGAACACTAATCTTTAAAAAATGACCACACCAACTACAACAATAACAGCGACAACCAAAGTACAGACAACAGAAAAAAATGACAACAAATGCAACAACGATATTAACACCACTAACAAGAAAATAAAGAACGACAACACCAACAACAACAACAATACAAACTGCACAGAAAACAACAACAACGGTGGCACCAAAAACACAACCAACTACAACAGTGATAACAGCAAAAACACCAACAACACCGTTTGTAGCAGTAGCAAGAGCAACAGCACCAACAACAAGACCAGTAGCAGCGGTAGCGGCAGCAATAATGGTGCCGCTGAAAAAGGGGCCACTTCTTTCGCAGGTGTGACCCGAAATATAGAGACAGTGCTAGTCACGGAGGAGAAGATCGCAGTCGCAAGAGCCATGGTGTCAAGAAACGACAATAGAGTTTCCCTGAAACCTGCAGCCGATTTCTTCAAAGACCAGCAGCTGCGCACGGTGACTTATCGCACCGTAAGCAAAATGTCACATCGGGTGGAGAGAGTCATGGAGGCTCAAATCCAAAAGGCCTTGGGGTGCATCTGGGCGCGCAAAATCCACATCACCCGAGGCAAAAAATACGCCACAGTAGACGTACTTTTCGCCACGCCCAAGAGGCAAAGTCTCAATCTTTGGAAACCCTAAAGAGTGAGGAGATAGTCTTGGTGCCCTCCTACTGCCGGCAGAAAATTGTGAGGGTCAAAGTGACCCAGGTCCCGCCCGACGTGCCCATACCTTGGCTGGCCGCGTCTGTACTTGCTGGAATCGAGGAGAAGACCACCATACTGCAAATACAGAGAATGGGAAGAGAGAACTGGTCAGGAATAGGCATGCAAATGCTAATACAAACTGACCAGGAGTGCATCGAGGCCATCCCAGATATCATAGACCTCGAGGAAGGATTCCAACTCCCTATAAGCGTGGAAGGAAGGCGCCCAAAGTGGTATCTCTGTGGGCAGAAGACAGCCAAGAAGAGGGCCGCCCTCCTTCTGACGCCTGATCCGCTGCTACCAAGAGCAGGGCAGGCAAGAGAGGCAGAAGACCATTCCATGGTGAGTAGGGGGGCAACGTCCATGACACCCAAACCAAGGCCACAGACAACTAAAACAGCGGCAGCAGTGGCGGAAACACAAACAGTCGCTACACCGGCGGCAAAATCACCGGAGCGGGCTCCACTACGACCACCAACAGAAGTAGAGCTCATACCCCTCCCAGACACCACGGAATCCGACATGGAATATGAGGCGGGGGGGGGGGGGGGGGGCAAACGGTCTGCCACAAAAAACAAAAAACAAAAAAACCCTTAGCTTCACCCTCCAAAAGCGAAGGCAAACAAAGAGGGGAAAAGGCTGCAAGGAGACTTGCAGCAACACTACCACCACCATCACCACCACAAGCCTCACCACCAACAACAACCACACCACCACCAGCATCACCAAAAACACCAACATCGTAAACACAACAAAGCACACACACCCAACAGCAACAACAAGAAAACAGCAACAAAACCACCCCTCCCCCCAAAAAGTACACAGCCATAAACATGGCAAATAAAGAACTCTTACAACATATAAAGTAGCACACAGACATCACAGAAAAAATTACTGCACCCCACCAACACCAAGAACTCTCCAGAAAAATATAAACATTATTGAAATTAAAATAGAACATTACAAACTTTTAAAAGAAAAATTCCCCAACGCAGTTGGAGACTTCAAAGGGTCGGTTACCAAGAAGATATACACCGACATCATCTTGGAAACACCCATGACCAGCCAAATGGACGGTTTGACTGTCTCTTCTCCACACGATCAAGGTAAATGATCTTTCTCACTTACCCCGTTTCTCATCCAACATGGCCGTACTTAGAATAGGCAGTATAAATGTACGTGGCCTGGGGGGTCATCTAGGAAATAGGGTCACCTGCTGAACGACTTCAGGTCACTAAACATAGCTGTGGTGGCCATCAGCGAGACCAGAATCTCCGAAGCACGAGCCTTCGTACTGATCTTCGGCGGCTACGATGTATACGCATTTCCCAGCCGTCCAGGATCGGGGGGAGGAGTTGCTGTGCTTTTTCGGAGAGGCTTGGATCTCACCTTACAGGCCATCTTCCTGGACCCAGAAAGTAAGTCGGTGGTGCTGGGTGTGACCGGCAGCGAAGGCATGCTTTCAGGCTAGTAGCCGTCTATGCCCCAACAGGGCCAGGACGGACATATTTCTTCAGACGTCTAGAGACCTTTCTTGGAACGTCCCGCTCTTTAGTGTTAGTGGGCGACTGGAACGGGATCTTAGATGCACGCTGGGATTATGTGGGGCTAGTAGACAGGGAAGGAGGGTGTAAAAGCCTCAACAACCTGCTCAGACGTTTTGAACTGTATGAAAGGTATAGACTGGATTATCCGAATGTGCCAATGTGGACATGGGCAAACCGCATCGGATCATCCAGATCGTATTTAGATAGGGTATTCTGTAGGGAAACATAAGGCTAGTGTAGGTTGTCCAAAATTTAAAGTAGTCGACTACACAGATCACAAATTTGTGATCTGTGAAGTTGACTTAGATAGACTCCATAGGCAAGGGCCCGGCTACTGGAAGCTGAACGAGTCGTTCCCGGCGCGCAAAGCTTACAGAGACCGGATTAGCGAATTAGTTAAGCGTGCGTTGACGGGTGCGATCGTCAACAACACGTGGTGGTTTACCCTGAAAAGAGCTATTAGAGTAGAATCGATAAGGCTTAGCAAAGGAGTAGTGATAGAGGAAAATAGAGTAGAGGGAGAGTTAGTTAGAAAGATAGAAGAGGCGTTTAGGACAGGCATCGCAACCGACGTACTTGCGGCGAGATTGGCACTCGACCAATTCTTCAACGCAAAGCATGAAGGCTGCGTTGTCAGAACTAGAGCGCTTGCTCTAAGACACGAGGGGATGAAACCGTTCAATGGATCCGGGTGGTGGAGGCGCGACGTGGCAACAAGTCCACAATTCGGTCTTTGCCTGATCAAAACAGGCGCATGTTGCTCGAACCCGAGCAGATGTGTGCGGCTTTTCAGCAGCACTTTGCTCAATTGTTCGGGAGCGGCGGCGGGCCGGATCGGAGTATGGACTTCGGTGCATACCTCGACGGACTGCCGCGGCTCTCGACGACCGCAGCGCAGTGCTGCGAAAATCCGATAACAGCAGGTGAAATACGAGAAGCAATGTCTGACTGCATGAGGGGTAAATCGCCAGGTTTGGATGGTCTGTCCTACGAGATTTATGCGTACATGCCAGACTTGTTCGGTGACCTCTTGGCAGATGTCTACTGTAACTGGCAGCAGAACGGAAGCATTCCCAGTTTTGTGAGCCGGGGAGCGATGGCGCTGCTGAGAAAAGACCCGAACAAGGGGGACGCTATAGACAACTTCAGGCCCATAACTCTGCTAAACGCAGAGTTTAAGATTTTGGCTAAGATGTTAGCAAAGAGATTGGCGCTTGTCGTCGGTGATCTGGTGGGAGAGGCACAAACATGCGCCATTCCGGACAGATCCATGCACGACAACCTCCATCTCATGTGATACATCATAGGGAGGGTGGTTAAGGAACCTGGCAGGGGTGAGACGCTGATCAACTTGGATCAATCTAAAGCATTTAGGGGCTGGATCGCTGCGATGCACAGCGACATCTGCTCGATTGTGAGGGTGAATGGTCACCTGTGGCAGCCTTTCAGCATCATGCGCTCGGTTCGCCAGGGTTGACCCCTCTTGTCCCTCTTGTATGCATGTCCCCGAGCCGTTACTGCACAAATTGGATGCGGGAGATCCGTGTCGGCTTATGCCGACGACGTCACCATGGTGGTGTCGAGCACCAAACACGTCCAGATACTCGGCACCGCTCTCAGGGAATATGAAGCGGTGACAGAAGCAAAGATATACCAGGAAAAGTCGGTGGGCTTGCAGCTCGGCACCTGTAGAGGCAAGTCCATGTCGTCAGACAGCGTCGTGGGGCGCTGGACGGATGGACCGGTTAAATTGCTCGGGGTCTGGTTCGGTCCGGACCTCCCGATAGAGAAAAACTGGAGCGAGGTGACGAGCAGGGTGGCCTCTCTCCCCCAGATATGGGCCGAAAAGATGCTGTCTCTGAAAGGTCGGGCGGAGGTGCGGAATGCGTACATCCCGTCCGTCATCTGCTACCGCCTGACCGTCGAGCCTTGCCCCCTCCCAACTCTGACCGAAATGGAGCGCCTTCTCTTCCGCTTTTTGTGGAAGGGACGTGCTCCCACGGTCAGACGATCCATTTGCTATCAACACCCGTTGCGTGGAGGACTATGCATGCCGTGGCTGATGATGCGCAAACATGCGCTGAGGCTGCGACACCTCTGGTGTTTCCTTGACGGTGAACAGGTGTGGTCGCCGTTTGCCAGACGCGCTTTTCCCCAGCTCGTCTCCTTGACAGAGCTGCAGACCTGGGTCAGGAAAAGACCGAGGGATAACGCTTGGAAACTGGAATGTCTCCAGGCGCTCACTGCCCTCTGCCAGTATCGGTGGAACATCCACCTCGGCGTTCTATAGAGGACAAGTGGAGGGGAAGAGCGACGACGTTCTCCAAGAGATCCTGGGCGTCGAAGAAGATCAGCTGTTTGCTCTCTTCCGGAGAAATTTCAGCCCAGGGCCTATGGATAACTTCCAAAAATCCCTGGCCTGGCAGTGCTGCCAGGGAGCGTTGCCGGTTTGAGATAAGCTCTACAGGCACGGAAGTGCCGTCAGCCGAGCCTGTGAGTGTCAAACTGACCCACCCCCCTCCCCGGGATGGCTCCTTCTTGGCTGGCCGCGTCTGTCCTCGTCGGAATCGAGGACAAAACAACTGTGTACTGCAAGTACAGAAAAAAGTACGAGAAGATTGGGTCGGTACCTCCATTGAGATATTAATCCAAACCAACCAACAGTGCATCGAAGCTATCCCGGATGTGATAGACTTCGATAACGGCACTCAACTGCCCATAAGTGTTGAGGGCAAACGCCCGAAATGCTTTTGCTGTGGATCGAAGACTCACCTCAGGGCCTTCTGCAATGAGAAGACCCTGAGAAAGGCGAAAACCCCCTCCTTCCGAAACCGGCTCCACTGCTACCAGAAACAGGACAGGCGGCAACCAGGAAGGATAGGTCCGTGGCACCCATACCCACGCCACGGAAATCAAGAACAGCAGCAGCAGTGAAAGTATTAACAACAACAACAGCAATTCCAACTGCAGCTGCAACAGAGACCTCACTGCAAACATCAGCAACAACAAGTGAAAGAGTGGAGCTGGTACCCTCCCCGACCTCACAGAATCGGACATGGAGTGTGAGGTGGGATAGGGATGGCAAAAAAGAAGGCACAAACGCAGAAGCAGCGCATCGTCGCCTTCGAAAAGGGAGGAAAGAAATGAAAAAAGGGTAAAGGCTACTGCAAAGAGACTTACAGCAGCAACACCACCAACACCATCACCACCCACACTAGCACCACCATCACCACTGGCGGCAACTCCACCGCAAACAACAACACCTTCAACACCACCACCACAAGCACCAACATCGCAAACACAACAACAAAACACACACACCCTGCAACAACGACAAGAAAATAACAGAACCACACCCCACCCCCAGAAAAACAAATGCACAGCAATAAATACACACAACAAGAAACTAATGACTTACATAATTGAACACACAGACATTTCACAGCACGACTACATAATACCAGCTCCAATCAAAACACCAACGACCATAAGACTGGTAAAAATAGCACAGAAGCAATACACAAACGTTAAAACGAAATTCCCCAACGCAGTTGGTGATTTCAGAGACCTAGGAGGGACACTCAACCGGAGAGTATATTCGGATATACTCACAGAAGAGCCGACGACCAGTCGAAGGGGCGATTCAACGGTCCCTTCACCAGATGATCAAGTGAAAAGAGATGGAGAAACCATCCTTCCTCTATGAGAAGTAAGGTAAGTGGTCTTTCCCATCTTTTCCACTTCATTTCAACATGACCTCACTCAGAATGGGCAGTTTAAATGCGCGTGGCTTGGGGTCGTCATGGAAGCAGGGCCACCTGCTCAACGACCTCAGGTCACTAAGCATAGATGTAGTGGCCATCAGCGAGACCAGAATCTCCGAAGCACGGGCCTTCGCACCGATCTTCGGCGGCTACGATGTGTACGCATCTCCCAGCCGTCCGGGATCGGGGGGAGGAGTTGCTGTGCTTTTTCGGAGAGGTTTGGATCTCGCCATACGGGCTATCTTCCTGGACCCAGAAGGTAAGTTGGTGGTGCTGGACGTGACCAGCGGAGACGGGCAAGCTTTCAGGCTAGTGGCCGTCTATGCCCCGACAGGCCTGATTTCTTCCGGCGTCTGGAGACATTTCTAGGAACGTCCCGCTCTTTAGTGTTAGTGGGCGACTGGAACGGGATCTTAGATGCACGCTGGGACTGTGTGGGATTAGCGGATAGGGGAGGAGGGTGCAAGAGCCTCACCAACCTGCTCAGGCGTTTTGAACTGTCTGACAGGTACCGATTGGATTTCCCGAATGTGCCAATGTGGACTTGGACAAACCGCATAGGGCCATCCAGATCATATCTAGATATAGTATTTTGTAGGGAAATAGATAGGTCTAACATAGGCTGTCCACAATTCCAACAACAAGTGGTGGTTTGCTCTGAAAAGAGCGATTAGAATAGAGTCCATTAGGTTTAGTAAGGCTTTAGCAATAGAGAAAAATAGAGCAGATGGAACCGTTCGGAACCGTTCAACATCATGCGCTCGGTCCGCCAAGGATGTCCCCTCTCGTCCCTCTTGTACGTATTGACTCTCGAGCCATTACTGCACAAACTGGAGACGTTGAGGGACGTCCCGCGCGAACTAGGATGCGGAAGATCCGTGTCAACATATGCGGACGATGTCACCGTAGTGGTGTCGAAACGGTGACAGGAGCAATGATCAACCAGGAAAAGTCAGTGGGCCTGCAGCTCGGCACCTGGAGAGGCAGGTCCATGCCGTCCAACAGCGTCGTTGGGCGCTGGACGGACCGGTTAAATTGCTAGGGGTCTGGTTCGGTCCAGACCTCCAGACGGACAAAAACTGGGACGAGGTGACGAGCAGGGTGGCTTCTCTCACCCAGAAATGGGCGGAGAGGAAGCTATCCCTGAAAGGTCGAGCGGAGGTGGCTAACGCGTACATCGCGTCCGCAATCTGCTACCGCCTGACCGTCGTATCTTGTCCTAAGCCCCGCCTGACTGCGCTGGAGCGTTTGCTCTTTCGCTTTTTGTGGAAGGGACGCGCTCCGATGGTCAGGCGGTCCATCTGTTGTCAACACCCGCTACGTGGGGAGGGGGGGGGGGATGGGCACGCCGTGGCTGATGATGCGCAGACACGCACACAGGCTACGACATCTCCACCTCTTCCTCGGCGGCGATCAGGTGTGGTCGCCGTTTGCAAGACGCGTCTTTCCTCAGCTCGTCTACTTGACGGAGCTGCAATCCTGGGTCAAGCGAAGACCGAAAGTGAGCGCTTGGTGACTGGAATGTCTTCAGGCGCTCACAGCCCTCGACCAATCGGGCAATGTGATCGGTGGAAACTCCATCTCGGCGTTCTATAGAGGATTAGTGGAGGGGAAGAGCGACGACGTACTTGGGGAAACTCTAGGCCTCGACGAAAATCAACTAGCCAATCTCTTCGGATGAACTTTCGGGCCGGGGCCTATGGACACTTCCAGAAATCCCTGGCCTGGCAGTGCTACCGAGGAGCCTTGCCAGTTCGAGATAAACTCTACAGGCATGGAGGTGCCGTCAGCCGGGCATGTCCGAGATGCGCGCAGGGCGACGAAACCGTCCTGCACGCACTGTCCGAGAATTGCTGACTTGTGGGTTTATGTCGAACACCTGCTGTCGCGTGTAGGATGGATCCGGCTATCAGCTGAGTCCATCGTGAGGATTTCCCCGCCCTCTTCCTTTAGCCGGGAAGGGCAGGCAGTTTTTATCTGTCTGGTGGCCATGGCGAAAGAGATAGTATGGTGGACACGTTTGAAAGGGCTGAAGACGAGCACTTACCTCTTCGGTGGTGCACTGACTGAATTTTTCAAATTTCATTTGAAAAGGAAAATCAGGGTAGAGAGGGAAGTGCTCTCTTCCCAGCATTTTGTTGAAAGATGGGTGAGAGAAGCAAGAATGGCCCGAGTAAATGGGCCTACTCTGAGTATGTGTCTGTAAATTAAAGGTGGAAAACTGGGAGAGGGCACTTGCCCTGGTGGTCAGGGTCACTGTGGCCTTTTAATGGGCTTTCTCCACAAATGTCCCTCGGAAGTCTCCCCCCTACTGGGGAATTTTTCATTGTAATTTTTTTATTACATCCTCTGTTTTTTGTTTTTTACACGCAGAAATGCCCATTTGTACCCACCTGTATTTCCTGTACTGTCCTTAATGTCTACTTTATGTAAACCCTTGTGGTTATTGTTGTTTGAGTCTCAGTCATTGATGTTAGTTAACTGGAAAGTTTGTTGAAATGAATATCAAGCCACTACCTGCAGCCTCAGATATTCAGGACGTATTGGAGGGTTCTTGCTGTTAGCAGCAAGCATGCCTTTTGAAGTGTTCCAAAAAGCGGGGTGGGGCCAATTTTCTTTAACCATCCCTGGAAACATTTTGAGATAGTACCTAGTGCGACTATGACAATCGGGACCACTTTGACTTCATGGCAGTTCCAAATCCTTTTTACCTCCCACTTTAAGTCCTGGTATCGGTTAATTTTCTCCCTCTCCTTCTCTTGCACTCTCGTGTCGAATGGGCAGGCCACATCCACAATCAGGCACGATCTTTTTTCCTTGTCCAAAACCACCAGGTCAGGTCTATTGTGTTCCAGTTTCTTGTCCGTCTGTATCCTAAAATCCCACAGCACCTTCACATGATCGTTTTCTATCACCGACTCTGGCTTATGCTCATACCACTTCTCAGAATGTGGTAAATTGTTTACTTTGCATAGGTGCCAGTGGATCACACCGCCCATCATATTATTATTATTATTATTGTTATTGTTATTCCTTGAATCTCAGTCATTGATGTTGGTTAACTGGAAAGTCCGTTGGATTGAATATCAAGCCACTACCTGCAGCCTCAGATATTCAGGACGTATCGGAGGGTTCTTGCTGTTCCAAGCAAGCATGCCTTTTGAAGCGTTCCAAAAAGTATCCTAAAATCCCACAGCACCTTCACCTGATTGTTCTCCATCACCGCCTCTGGCCTATGCTCATACCATTTCTCAGAATGTGGTAAATTGTTTACTTTGCACAGGTGCCAGTTGATCACCCTGCCCATCACATCGTGTCTCCAGCCCTTATAGTGGGTCTGAGCTAGGTGTTTACACTCGGACACAATGTGAGCCACAGTCTCCTCTCTCTCTCCACAGATCCTGCACAGTGGGCTAGCCTCCTCCTTGTAGATATGGTGCTTCAACCACTTCGTTTTGAGGGCCTGCTCCTGCGCAGCCATTAGCATTCCTTCTGTAGCCTTTTTGAGGTCTCCTCTTCTCAACCAGTTCCATGTCTGTGGATCTCTAAATTCAGTTTTCTCAAAGAAGGTACTATGAAGGGATTTTCCCTTAAGGCTGCTCTTCCTCCTTGATGTTATTTCCTCCTTGGACATCCCCTGGCCTACTGTCCCCTCCTTCAGTACAGTTCTGAGCATTGGCTCCTTACTATAGGTCACGTATTTGTATAGGTTGTTTTTCTCCATCTGAACACAGTCCTCTATGCTGATAAGACCTCTTCCACCCTCAGATCTCCTTAGGTAGAGTCTATCGACATCACTCCTCTTGTGGAACATGTTGTAGATAGTCAATAGCTTCCTAGTCTTCCTATCCATTTCTTTTTGTTCAGCCACATTCCATCTCAGAATTCCCGCACTGTACCTAATAATAGACACAGCTCGGGAATTTACTGCGCTTATGGCATTTCTGCTGTTCAGATGTGACTTCAATACGCTCCTTACTCTCCGAATGTATTCAGTTCTTAACAATTCCTTCATTTTTTTGTTCTTTATGCCATCAGCCTCCAGAACGCCCAAATACTTGTATCCTTCCTCAGAGTCAATTTCCTTTATCATCTCACCTGTTGGTATCTGGATCCCGTCACTTCTGCTCAACCTACCCCTCTTCATCACAATGACTCCACATTTACCAATACCAAACTGCATACATATATCACTGCTGAAAATACGGACAGTGTCAACAAGCACATCCAACTCCTTCTCACTTTTCCCGAAGAGCTTAAGATCGTCCATGAAGAGGAGGTGATTGATGGTAAGCTCTCCCCTTCCCAACTTGTATCCTGCTCTCACTTTTCGCAGCATAATGGTCAAGGGCAAGGACAAACAACAGAGGGGACAGGCTATCTCCCTGGAAGATACCTCTCTTGATCTTCACGCTTCCCAAGGATACTCCAGTTGATGTCAACTCTGTCTCCCAGGACCCCATACTCCTGCCCAGCAACTGTCTGATGTTATCTGCCACCCTGAAGATCTCCAGGCTTTTGGTGATCCAGGAATGAGGCACCATGTCAAATGCCTTTCTGTAGTCTATCCATCCCATGGCAAGATCAGTGTGTCTCCTCCTGCAATTCCCCATTACCATCTTATCAATAAGCAACTGGTCCTTTGTACCACGTGACTTCTTTCGGCATCCTTTCTGTTCGTCCGGTAACAAGTTGTTTGTGTGGAGGTGATGGTAGATTTCCTCAGACACAATGCTCGTCAACAGTTTCCACATTACGGGCAGACATGTGATAGGTCTATAGTTGGTAACATCATTACCCTTGATTCGGTCTTTCATTATCAGAACTGTGGTACCTTTTGTCAACCACTCTGGCACCTCACCCGACACCAAGCAGTCATTGAACATGGCCGTCAGCTTCGGGTGGAGGGATGTTAAATGTTTAATCCAATACCCCTGCACACCATCTGGGCTTGGTGATTTCCAGTTGGTTAGTTTTTTGGCTTGCCCCTTAAGAGTTTCAACTGTGATACTCAAATCAGTCTGTTGTTGTGCCTGCTCACCGATCTCCCTCTGTACTGTCTCAATCCACCCTGCCTGGGCATTGTGTCTAACATCCTGCTCCCATATTCCTCTCCAGAATGTTTTAGCTTGTTCCGCCCCAGGGATCAAGTCGTTGCCTCTTTCTTTCCCCTCAAGCTGTCCAAACAGCATCTTCTGGTTGTTGTCGAACATGCGGTTCTGTTTATACTGACTGACTCTGTTCTCGTATCGCCTGATTTTGGCACTCTTTGCTACAATGCGTTGCTTCAATTCCTCTATGATAATATTTAGCTTTTTACTCCTAGTTTTGTATTTTATTTCCAGTCTATTTTTAGTGCCTATGTTTTTTAGTGTCCCATTCAGTAGTGACTCAAGCTTTCCTATGTCATTTCTCATTTCCCCGATTTGCCCACTCAGTCGCTTCTTCCACCACGGCTCTGCTCTTTCTTGTCTGTTGTTTCCTCTCGCTTTTATTATTATTATTATTATTATTATTATTATTATTATTATTATTATTATTATTATTATTATTATTTCATTTGAAAAGGAAAATCAGGGTATAGAGGGAAGTGCTCTCTTCCCAGCATTTTGTTGAAAGATGGGTGAGAGAAGCAAGAATGGCCCGAGTGAATGGGCCTACTCTGAGTATATGCCTGTAAATTAAAGGTGGAAAACTGGGAGAGGGCACTTGCCCTGGTGGTCAGGGTCACTGTGGCCTTTTAATGGGCTTTCT
>OZ024743.1:124608842-124618842 GCA_964016885.1 Eledone cirrhosa
ATATGTGGGTAGAGATGTGTGCTGATGTAGGTATGTATGTTGACGTGTGTATGTTGTGGGTTCGTCTTAGGGAGAAGTGTTTAGATGGGGTCCATATTTGTTAATAAAGTAAGATTCCTTGCTGATGCGCTGGGTGTGGGTGGCATTATCTTTAAATTTGTAGAGGGGAAAGATTCTGAAGTTGGGATGATTATGGGCGGCACAGGTATCAATGTTTTCACTCAGTGGTATTTTCCTGTATTCCCGTATTTTAATTTGGGATCTATGGACAGTCATGCGTTGGGGTAGGCTGTTTTTGGTCTGGCCTATGTATTGTTCTCGACAACCTGAGCAAGTTAATACATATATTAGATTTTCCGATGCACATGTGAAATTGGGTTTTACTATAAAACGTTGTCCTTGTTTGAAATAGAATTCCGAACCCTCTATTAGGTTGATGCAAATGCCACAGTTGGGTCTATCGCATTTTTTTTACTGTGGGTTTCGTTGTTGTGGTTGACAGTACTTTGGCATGTGTTAGGATGTTTTTCATTGACTTGGATTGTCTTTTGCTCTTTATGATATCGTGTGTTCGTAGGATTTGGTTCATTCTATGGTCCTTTTTCAACACAGGGATGTTCTGGAGGATGGTGTCAAAGGCCTCATTGTTGAGGGGGTTGTGTGTGGAGATGTATGGAAGAGCTTTTAGTTTCGGTTGATTTACTTTAGGGTGTCTAAGTTCCTGGGTACTGAGTTTTAGGGCACGTTGGATTCCATTGTCAATTAGTGATGCAGGGTAGTCCCTGCCTATGAGTGTGTCCTTTAGTTCTTGTAGCCGTAAGTAGCAGGTGTTTTTATTGGAGACTATAGTACAGATTCTCTCGGCTAAGTTGTAGGGAATATTAATTTTAACGTGTCTAGGGTGGCAAGAGTTGAAAGGAAGATATTGCTTGGAGTCTGTGGGCTTGTAGTATATGTCTGTTTCTATTTTTTTGTTATGGATCTTAATGAGGATGTCGAGGAAGGGGAGTTGTTGATGGCTGTATTCCATCGTGAAGTTAATATTCGTGTTGAGCCCATTTATAAGGGTGTGAAATTCTTTAAGTTTCTCGATGTTTTCGTGCCAAAGGATGAAGCAGTCATCTAGATATCGCTTCCAGTTCCTTTCAATGTGTAAGTGGAGAGTGTTTCCAAATTTGTTTAGGACTTTAGTGTAGAGGGTGATTTTCAGGTATCCCATGACTAGGTTGGCATAAGTGGGGGCTGTTTTCGTTCCCATAGCGGTCCCAGATTTCTGCCTGTAGGGTTTGTTATTGAAAACAACTACCCTGCATCACTAATTGACAATGGAACCCAACGTTCCCTAAAACTCAGTACCCAGGACCTTAGACACCCTAAAGTAAATCAACCGAAACTAAAAGCTCTTCCATACATCTCCACACACAACCCCCTCAACAATGCGGCCTTGACACCATCCCACAGAACATCCCTATGTTGAAAAAGGACCATAGAATGAACCAAATCCGACGAACACACGATATCATAAAGAGCAAAAGACAATCCAAGTCAATGAAAAACATCCTAACACATGCCAAAGTACTGCCAACCACAACAACGAAACCGACAGTAAAAGAATGCGATAGACCCAACTGTGGCATTTGCATCAACCTAATAGAGGGTTCGGAATTCTATTTCAAACAAGGACAAACTTTTTTTGTGTTTTATAGTAAAACACAATTTCACATGTGCATCGGAAAATCTAATATATGTATTAACTTGCTCAGGTTGTCGAGAAAAATACATAGGCCAGACCAAAAACAGCCTCCCCCAACACATGACTGTCCATAGATCCCAAATTAAAATACGGGAATACAGGAAAATACCACTGAGTGAAAACATTGATACCTGTGCCGCCCATAATCATCCCAACTTCAGAATCTTTCCCCTCTACAAATTTAAAGATAATGCCACCCACACCCAGCGCATCAGCAAGGAATCTTACTTTATTAACAAATACGGACCCCGTCTAAACACTTCTCCCTAAGACGAACCCACAACATACACACGTCAACATACATACCTACATCAGCACACATCTCTACCCACATATAAACACAATGACATACGTAAACACACATGTTCTATGGTGCAACACAAAAAAATATATGTATATATATATATATATAGTGAATATCATTTCACACCTTTTATTGTTAAGATTTTTTATGTTCTATTAAGAGAACCGATTTTACTGAAAATATCGAATAATGTACACCATTTTACCAGGGGGAAAAAAATACTGATCCACCCACACACATTCTCACACACACACACATATATATATACACACACACACACATACACACGCGTACATTAACATACAAAGAGACTTATACACACACACACACACATACACACACACACACACACACACACACACACACCTCTCCGTATAAGACAAAAGCTGAAAAATATCTTTTGACATGCTAAAATACCCCCAACTGCTTACAGACACATTCCTACTGACCATCCCGCTACCACGAATTACTCTGCTACACACACACACACACACACACACACACACACACACACACACACACACACACACACACACACACACACACACACACACACACACACACACACACTTATCTTAATAGCCATTTGAACTGTCAACAGGCTGCGGTTCACACACACATCCCTGCTAACCATTATCACAACATCGAACACTTTACTAATACTACTACACACACACACGCACACACACATTTGTTGTGAAAGAGTCATTTCTCAGTCTTGGCGCAAAATCAATTTTTTACATTGTTTTGACCACAAGAATGTTTGCAACACCAAGTAGCGCTGGAGTCACTTTTTTAACATAAAAACAGTCTTGGCGCAAAATCAATTTTTTACATTCACATGACCTCTACCGACCAATCAAAATTGTTTTTACCACAAGAATTTTTGCAACACCAAAGTAACGCTGGAGCCACTTTTTAAACATAAAAACAGGTAGAATTCCCAAAACTAATCAGATCAGAGCAAACAACACGGACGCTCTATCTCAAAATTATTTTTGAAAAGCATTTAGAAATGCGCAACCGGTAAAAACTTAAAAACTTAAAACCACAACTGAATACTAACCCATACAATTACTAATACTCTTTTATTCCTAATTAAACTATTTTTCAACTGTGAACAATTTGTCAGCATTTTCTATTCCGTTTACATATATATATATATATATATATATATATATATATATATATATATATATATATATATATACAGGATAAAGACCCCCTTTTGTCACGAGTAACCATTGGTTTTGCACCTAGATCACTTTCCATGTGGCATGGGTTGGACGGACCGTTACAGAATAGCTGCTCTTTTTGCTCAATATGTTCCGTTTATGTTTGGTTTCTACAGTCTGATGTCCTTCCTAATGCCAACCGCTTTTCAGAGTGTACTGGGTGCATTTTATTGTGACAGCACAAATAGAGGTGTTTTCGTATCCTTAACTCTTCTTTATCATTATATGGCATGGTTCCTACGACTAGATACCCTTCCTAACGCCGGCCACATTCATGTTACTGCTGGTGATATAAACTCTACTGTTTCATTGATGTTCTTTCGTTCTTTATTGGTTTCTGTCATCGGACTACGGCCTTGCTGGGGCACCACTTTGGAGGAATCTAGTCGATTATATTGATTCGACTTCAGTTCTTTTGTCTGGTACATATTTTATCGATCTCATAAACGACAATATTCAAGTTGGCTTTGGTGCTGAGACAACTAAACTATATAACCAATTTCGCAGAAACGTTAGACCAATACTCTAAAGTTTCTCCGAAATGGGAGTATTTATTTAATGTTCGTTTATTCAATGGCAGAGGAATTGGTTTCTTATTAAGTGATAAAACTCTTTAGTTGACATTTAGACGATAGCGTCAATAAAATCTTATAATTTTGGGTAATGTTTTATACTAATTCAGCGTGCAGTATATGACATGACCGTTCAGACCTCACCTGAGTATGTAGTTTTGTGGTATGCAATGGCGTCAGTTTAATTCTTCTGCTTACCTTTTTAAATACTATCTTATTCGGTAGATATTATATAGCCATTTTCACTCTAGCCTCTAACCATTCAAATACTGTTTTACTTTCTTTTCCTCTTTCTTTCTCTTTCACTTTCTCTTAGGTTAATATAATTGCTTCTACTTTTGACACCAGGCCAGCAATTATCCCATGCATTGCTGGTACTTTATTTTATCGACCCCGTAAGGATGAAAGGCAAAGTTAATCTCGGCAGGATTAGAACTCAGACTGTAAAGGGCCATAACTCTATGTTGCAAAGCATGGCGTCCGACCCTCTACCGTTACTGCCAATCCACCGCCCTAATGTTAATATAATGACGATTCCTTTATTTTCGCGATAAGTGTGTTAGAGTGATTACACAAACTAGTCCACTTTCAAATAATTATTCCTACTTTGATACAAGGCCAGCAATTTGAAGAGAATGAGAAAGTCGTTAAATCGACCTTGGTGCGTTACTCTATTTTATCTACTCCGTAAGGATGAAAGACCAAGCTTATGTCGGCGAAACAACTCAGACCGTAAAGAACCCGTAACTATATGCTGCAAAGCATGTTGGAGGACGCTCTACCGATGCTGCTAATTCATCTCCCTTAAATTAACATAATAACGCTGTTCATAATTTAAAACACAGCGTCATTTTGGGGTAACAGATTTTCAAAATAGTAGTGCATTGTTTGTTTCATATATAATATCGTAGTCGTGATATATCATGCCTTCTAATTGAATGGAAGGAAGCATGAGTGGCGTGTTTGTGTGTCCCATGTACGTTATGTGGGTTCGTGTCCCGTGTGCGTCGATACTCATCCTTTTTTTCCATTCTGAGGTTTTTTTATTATTAAAATCCCAACTAACAGACTCATTATATTCAGTCAAATACGGCATAAGCACATGTTACTGCCTAATTTTCAAATTATCTAGCCGTTTGTAAACAAAGCATGCTTTGTGTCTCCCTATTTATATATATATATATATATATATATATCGTATGGGGTTAACCGAACAAGGATGTGTGGGCCACATTATGGTCTGTCGGTTGTGAAGCAGGTACTGGCCGTTGAAGAATCAACATCATACGTCCGGCTGGCCCTCTATCACGAAAAGAAGATTTTTCTCGAAGAAGGCATTGGATTTTTCCAAACTTAAAGGTATTTTATGAACTTTGATTATCTTATAGGTTTTGCCGTCTGAAGGACTCAGACTATCATAACTGATAGTCGTCAGCGAAATATATATAACGGATTTTAAATAAACCTGAACCAACTGAATATGGCCTCGGATCTTTTATATATATATATATATATAGTATTAGTTATACTATTTATGGTTATGTAAACACAAAACCTTAAGCAGTTGTAAGTATTTTACACACACCCTAAATAGTGGTAGGCAGTAATGTATTACTACCTTATTACCAGTAAGTTAAGTAGCTCAATGTAAAAACATCAGATGATTTACAGAGCAGTTATATGAAATATAAGAATCAAAGAACTGTTCAAAACATTATTGTGCTTACAGCTGTTTCCTCCAAACCGAGGTTTGGATTCTTCGGAGCAATTTATTAATGCATGGACAGTTATATGACCTCCTTTTCAGCCGAGAGACATACCAATACATATTCAAACATTGATACATATTCAAACATTGTGGGTCAACATTCATTACAGAATTTAGAGTGGCAGTACACACTTCGAGATTACATTTATATTAATAGGTACAATCAAAAATCAAAGATATAGGTTAAAGTACAACATGAAGATAAGTGGTTATATAGTGCAAATGTTATATGTGTGGCACGCATGTGCGTCTTGTTTATATAGTGTGGCAGAGAGATATGTGTGGTAGAGGCACTTAGGTAGGTAAATAAGAGTGTTAGGTTGGTAGATCTGGTGGCAAAATCTTTATATGATTGATGTAGTCTGTGTGTGGAGAAATATTATAAGCATTAAAGATAGTGCAAGCATTAAAAGTGTTATAAGTATTGGAGATGCACAGCGCAGGGATGTCAAGTAATTCATGTACTTCGGCATTTTCATGGTCAAGGGAGTGTATATTTCGATTATATGCCTTTCACATAATCCACGACAATCCAGTTAGAGAAAACACCTTTCCATAAGCCTAATGAGAAACTTATTTACGTAGATACCAAGTCTAATCACCCTAGATCAATATTAAACTCTATCTCTAAGGGGGTGTCCAATAGAATCTCTAGTCTGTCCTATGACGCAAACATATTTAGCAAAAACTCACAATATTATAATCAAGCATTAGCTAGCTCCGGCCATAATATAGAAATTGAGTTCCTACCTAAGAAAACACATAGCTACAACATCATCTCGCACAACATGTCCATGAGGAAATCTAATAATAGGAATAGCAACCACAAGTGCACCAAAGCGGAGGGTGCCACCGGAAGTAACCATTACCATGGAAACTACTGTGAGGCCTTAGGAGGAAGCAACACACCAAACACTAAAAGCATAAATAGAAGAAGAAATAATACATTTTTCAACCCTCCTTTCAACCTAAATGTCTCCACCAACATACCTAGGGCTTTCTTCTCACTACTAGATAAAAACTTCCCTCTAGGACACAAGTACCACAACCTCTTAAACAAAAACACCATTAAAATCTCTTACTCTACGACGCCTAACTTAGCATACCACATAGCTAGCAGCAATAATAGTAAAATTAGTTCTTACTTCCAACAAACAAAATCACAACGGGATGCAAACCCTCTAAATACCACTGTAGCAAGCAACAATAGCAACGGCAGTAACAATAGAAATAACACTAGTATAAGTAATAACACCAGGGTTGTCAACCCGAACACCCAAAATCCTATATCCACCACACAGACTTCCGCATTGCATTATAACCAGCGGACTAACGCACAGAATAATTGTAACTGTAGAGCTAATAGAACCTGCCCTTTAGATAAAAAATTGCCTAACCAAGGATGTCATATACTCATGCACAGTCACGACTAATAACTCTTCAGAAACCTATGTAGGCTCCACTTCTAACTGCTTCAAAATCAGATATAACTCGCACATCCACTCGTTCAAAAAGCACAGCCTAGCCAACTCCACCTCACTTTCTAGCTACATACACTATCTAAAATCTAAAAATAAACCATACACACTCAAATGGGAAGTGATAGGCAGCGCGACCTCGTACAAACCACCTAATAAATTCTGTAACCTCTGTATACTAGAGACACACAATATTATCTTCTCCAACCGTAACCTACTTAACAAAAAATCTGAGGTGTTTGCAACTTGCCAGCACCGCCTCAGACATTCCTTCCAAAACTTTAAGCCCTATATATAGCAATGTCGGACTGGAACCTAACACCACATCTAGCATCAAACACCAGAGACACACCCTATACTACATACCCAACACTAGCTGATCCATTATAACACAAACAACGACATCCCTCTGGAACCCTTCGCAGGGAAAATACCCATTTATACCTCTACGGCAGGTGTGACAACATCCACCCACTTGGACGGCACTACACCGCTCTAAGGGTAATTTGAGCATGAATTGATCGGTTGGATGGTGTTGGGCAGAGGAAACACCTTCCTTAGACAGATGTAAAATGATTTAATCGAGTAGCGCTGTTGACCAGTAGGACCGGGCTGCGGAGCGCAGTGAGTGAATGCAATGCAACTGCCGTGCGGGTTGTACGTATATGGATGATCTGACGGTCAGAGAGGGGTCGCGAGGACTGCGGATTGACCTTTGGCCTGCCTGGGGACGATTATCTTTCGACATCCAATGTAGCAAGTGATGACCCAGATCTTACCAGAGATCATTGGGTCCTGAAGCAATCCTGCAATCACCGCGCCTGGCCATATGAGCAGACTACAACCACAGAGATCATTAATTTAGAATCCTCGCTCATCATCTATAATTTCCATTTGTAGCACCTTATGATGGGTTAATCCACCTTAATAATAATATGATCACCTTCAGCATAATTTAGTTAAACTACTCTATAGTTAGTACACTTTATGCTTTAAAAGTCTCTCTTGGAAGGTGCACCTCACCATAGAATTTTAGGGTCTATATTGGGACACATTTTAATGGCTAGATATGGAAACCCCAGAGTTACCTCCCCGCATGCATTAACTCCCCTTAGCCACACACACTCTTCCGGTATTCAATGGCGTTTCTCGAAACGTAACAACCTCCTGTATCGAACTAAAGAACACCAGACTACGATCTCTAACTGGATTGTCGTGGATTATGTGAAAGGCATATAATCGAAATATACACTCCCTTGACCATGAAAATGCCGAAGTACATGAATTACTTGACATCCCTGCGCTGTGCATCTCCAATACTTATAACACTTTTAATGCTTGCACTATCTTTAATGCTTATAATATTTCTCCACACACAGACTACATCAATCATATAAAGATTTTGCCACCAGATCTACCAACCTAACACTCTTATTTACCTACCTAAGTGCCTCTACCACACATATCTCTCTGCCACACTATATAAACAAGACGCACATGCGTGCCACACATATAACATTTGCACTATATAACCACTTATCTTCATGTTGTACTTTAACCTATATCTTTGATTTTTGATTGTACCTATTAATATAAATGTAATCTCGAAGTGTGTACTGCCACTCTAAATTCTGTAATGAATGTTGACCCACAATGTTTGAATATGTATCAATGTTTGAATATGTATTGGTATGTCTCTCGGCTGAAAAGGAGGTCATATAACTGTCCATGCATTAATAAATTGCTCCGAAGAATCCAAACCTCGGTTTGGAGGAAACAGCTGTAAGCACAATAATGTTTTGAACAGTTCTTTGATTCTTATATTTCATATTTCATATATATATATATATATATATATATATATATATATATTTCATTTCTGAATTTGTTTAGCAAGATTCTTTATCTGAAAACGTGTGTTGAAACCGATATTGTTATACTTTGGGAGGGTTATGTTGCCAATAAAAAACACACGCACTAGTTGCTTTCACTCCAATTTATTATAAATTAAATTTATAAATTTAAGAATTTATAAATTTCCGGTTGGTTGGTCCCACAAGCGGACGGTTGTTCATATATTGTCAAAGTTCTTTCGTCACACATTCTGTGACCTCTTCAGTGACTGGGGATTCTTTTCTTTGTTTTTTTGCTTCTCCTTTGTTCTGTCCTCCGCCATCTTGTTTTTGTGTGTGTTGTATGCTTAGTTTGCGCATGTGTTACATCCAGGTGTCTGTGTGTGTTTATATTTGTTTATTTATTTGTTTATTTACATGTTTCTGGTTGGTTGTTTGTTCTATGTGTGTGTGTGTTTTCATTTTGTCCTTAATTGTAAGTTGTGATGTTGCTATTCCATTCATGTTTTCTATTTAATTTTGGTTGGAGTTCATTTATGTTTATTGCCTCTGTGATTTGTCTAAACATTGCGTCTTTTCTGTGTGTAGATTCTATTTTTATTTCTATGTTCTCTAATTTACCCTTATGTTCTATTTTAGCATGTTGGCGGAGTACAGATGATTTTTTTCTATCTTGAAGCTCTCGCCAGTGTTCATTTATCCGTTCTCCTATACTACGAGCTGTCTCACCTATGTACACTATATTCTTATCTCTACATTTTCCTTTAGTACATCTTATGCTATATACTACATTTCTAGTTTTACAGTTAATATGGGGTCTTAGTTTACACATGCATTTCTTATCTATACAGGGAGGTCTTTGAAAAAGGTATGTATTGCTAATAAGTGTTTTTATGGAGGTGCCTGATCTTTCTACTATCTTAATATTGAGTTTATGTTTATCTAGGGCCCTTCTAAATTTGTAAGTTAATTCACCTCTAGGGGTTGTATTGATGAACATTACACTCTGGTATTTATTGCTATCATACCATGAGTTT
>OZ024743.1:124623842-124646342 GCA_964016885.1 Eledone cirrhosa
AAATAATATGCATAAATGGCGTGAAGTGTTCATGGACAACTGAATAAGAACAATCTTCCCTCGTGGTTTGAACAAAGAGTTGAAATCGAGATTCCGGGAACATTATTGAAAAGAACAGGCACCTTAAACAGGTTGAAACGCTGTGATTATAACCACAACGACAATATGAAGACATTGCTCCGAATAAATCAGTTTATATTTCACAGTATTACTTCACAAGGTATCATCGTTGGGTGGCAAAATGGCTAAACAGTTTGAGTAAGATTAGAAAGATACATACAAAAAAAAATGTGTATGAATTGAAGAAAGTGGGGAATGAAGTCAAAAGTAAGAGAGAATAAGAAGTTAAATTAGTGTGCAAAGATAAAGAGGAAAGTAAAATAGAAGGAAAATGGTCAGGTGTGTGAAGGGTGGAGGAAATGGATCGTGTACATAAAGAGATACAAAAAGAAAAGACTGACACGAGGAGAAAGGAATGTACGAAGAAAGAATGACATAGAGGAAGGAAACCGGAAATAAAGCAGAGAAGAGGAATGAAAGAAAGGAAAGAGGGAAAAGGAAATGAAATCAATGACAATGTGATAAAGAAAAAATAACGTAAGGCGGGGGAGGAGAAGAATGAGTGAATCATTGATAGAATATTTTATATTTATGTAGTGAGCCGGTAGTGAACGTCCACACTAACTTTCTATTGAGAAGTTTGTGGGGGATAGCGCCCATTACCCTTTTCAGGGCTTCCATGACAGGTGAAGGAGAGAGAGAGGAAGTTATCCCCAAACTGGTGTTCTGGCCTGAATGCGTGCAACAGAATGAACTCGATACAGACACCTAAGAGCTAGGTGGTGTTATTTAACCGACTGACGGATTAAGTCTGCCATCCAAATAGGCCACAGTGGGGTTCGAACTAAAATCGCAAATACCCAGAACAAATACCCCTAGGCATCCTGTCCAACGCTCTAACGATTCTGCCACTCCACCACCCAAAATTCTTACTTTATTGACCTCGGAAGGAGGAAAGGCAAAGTTGATCTCTTTGGAATTTAAACTCAGAACATAAGTAACTGGAATAAATACCACAAGACATTTCGGCTGACGTTAGTGGCAGGTATGAGCAAAACCTTCATCGGAGAAGCCCAGAGCATTGACGAACACCAACTATTCTGATGGGCATTCGGCACAAGGATTATGTAACAGCTTCCAGAATTCCCTAGTCTGGTGTACTACCGGTGTTTGAGGAGCACTATTGGTTCAAGTTAAGCCCTATAGATGCGGGAGTATGTATTGTCATTTGGGTTTGTCTGAGATGCACAGGGTGCGATGAACCGTTCTCCACAAATTGTTCAATGTCCGAGTATTGTTGAAATATAAAACGGCTGGTATTGCGTGTATGACGGATCTGGCCCTCGATTGGTTACCTTGTAAAGATCAATGCCATCGTCCCCCTTTTGGTAATGTCGGGCATGACGATTTCCTCTGTCTGGTGGATATAGTAAGAGAGATTGGATAGCGGACACGTTTAAGATTAGAGGAAAGGACTCCGATCAAAATGTTGTCAACTCCTTTGGAGAGAAAGAGGTGTTGCTCGCCAGCCAATTTAACGAAAGGTGGATGAAAGTGATAAAACTGGTACGTTAAACCGAGCCAGTTGCTAAATACTATCTTCATAAAACAGACGGGCGAGTGTGACTGCCCGGAGTGCAAGGTGGGCGTGTCTTGGGGTAACCTAATTCTCAGTAGGTAGCAATTTCCATCTATTTGTGAGCACATCTATTTATTTTCTACTGTTTTACGATTTTAACCCTTTAGCATTTACATTACTCTATATTTACTATTGTATTTTCACATAAAAGGCTTTATCTCACACAATATCGAATCTATACGATTTTGATATTATTTATTTTGAAAACAATACCTTAATATCAGTATGAGCGGCCGATTACAGCCGGTTTGAAAAGAAAGAAGTGAGAGAATTCTGGCCGGACATGGCCGGTTTAAATGCTAAAAGGTTAAACTGTGATATTTTATATTACGGTATTGCACCTCTCTTGCTTTATTCAATATATACACGTTTGTACGTTTGTATCAAACTCCTGTGACCAATAAAAATGTTTTGTATAGTGTACCAGATCAAGTGTACAAGACTGAATTCATGTTCTAAAAGGTCAATAGATCCTTCATCGTTTTTGACGATGAGCATTTAGTTGTTCGATCAACTGAACATCCTTCTTAATAAATTAACGTGTAACTAATTTATTCCATGGCACTTGTACTCTTAATATAATTCTTAGGCATAATCAGTGTGGCTCAATATGATGTAACAATGCTGAATCTTTGAATTCCTTCACATGTTAATTTGTAAAAGATATTTGCCCGAGATACTATGCAGAGTGATCGAATACGGAACCTCGTGATTACAAACCGAACATCTTAACCACTCAGCCATGACTGTATCCTTACTTTTTTCTTATTGCTCAGTAGCTAAACAGCTTTCAAATTGTACCCCATTATGAAGCATAGAGTTATGGCCATTTAAGTTCCGAGTTCAACGCCCGCTGAGCTTAGCTTTGCCTTTCATTCTTACATGGTCGATAAAATAAAGCACCGATCATTCACTGGAGTCGATTTAATCGACTTTCCCCTCCTCCCCCAAATTGCTGGTCTTATGCCTATTAGTAGAAACAATTATCTTAGATAAGAAAATGATATATTCCTTAATGTATTCTTAGTCCGAGACATATCGTTAAAAAGATGAAGTAGTCAAAGCTGGAATGCTTTTGTTTGATTTGCTGGATCAAAGTGAACAGAAGATCAACAACTAACAGCATTATACAGCATTCCACTGTCTATTACAGTGAGCTGTTCATTAGTAAATATTGAATATTTACAAGTATGTGCACTTGAGTCATAAAATGAACGCAGAGCCAGTAACGGAATGAATACAAAATGCCGTCAAATACTTTTTACTACGTCAACTTATTGCATCTTTAAAGGAAATAAAAGAGTTACGATGAAAAGAAAGAAAAATGATTTGACAAAACGAATTAAAATAAAATAAGGAAAAATATAAGGAAAACAACAACACTATAAAGAAGACAGAACAAGACCGTATCAATAAAAGAAATAAGTTAAATTCATTTGCATTTTTTCCATTTCCAGCTTTTGTTGCTGTTTATTTTTATTGTTTCGATTTGTTAATGTATTTTATGTGTTACTGTTTATTTCCAAATTTCGTAGTGAATCACAAACAGAATAGAGAGTCAGCAGTGGCCTTCAAGATGTTTGATTAACTTTTGACTACATTCTGAAATTTATACACCGGCATTCATACACACACACACGCACACACACACACACACATATATATATATATATATATATATATATATATATATATATATATATATATATATATATGAAAAGATTCAGGACCCTGACGGCTGAGCTCCGGTCGTTTCGACAGCTAGATCCGAACATTTCGGATCTAGCTGTCGAAACGGCCGGAGCTCATCCGTCGTGGTCCTGGATCTTCTCCTATTACCCACTCTACTACCCCAAGTATCAAGTACTCTGGTGTGTTATGGTCCACCTGGTATCTTACCACACCCTCTCTGATATATATATATATATATATATATATATATATATATATATATATATATATAAATTAATATATTTGATAAACACAAATACCAACATATCCGTGTTTGTATTGTAAATGACTAAGTTAGCTAGATTGAAAAATACAAATTATAATAATACAGTTTGCCTGTCTCGATTTAAAATAATAAATCAATAAAAACAAAGCATATTGGCAAATGGCCGTGATGCTTGGACAAATTTAAATTTCAAAATTAAACCTGCTCCGTAGACAGGTTTAAACCTTAAAATCCAAATAAGTTTCGAAAAATGAAAAAGTGAAAAAATACCGCATTTAGATCTCCTCAGCAAGCACCAGAAAAATTGGTATGTTTCACTTCAAAATATTTAAAAATGTAATACAAGTTAATATATTAATTTATATTAACTTGTATTACACGGCTCAGAAATACTTCTTTCTTTGAGCTATTTCATTGTAAAGGACTGCCTGAGTTTTTTGAACTCATTATTAATAGTATCACTGCTAACTTTAGCCCCATATAAACGGCTGTTATTTCTAGCAGCACGAGTATGCGACAGCTAGACACTGGATAACCATGTGTGAAAAATCATGTGCGTTAAACAGTCTTTTTAAATATTTTGAAGTGAAACATACCAATTTTTCTGGTGCTTGCTGAGGAGATCTAAATGCGGTATTTTTTAACTTTTTCATTTTTCGAAACTTATTTGGATTTTAAGGTTTAAACCTGTCTACGGAGCAGGTTTGATTTTGAAATTTAAATTTGTCCAAGCACCACGGCCATTTGCCAATATGCTTTGTTTTTATTGATTTATTATTGTAAATCGAGACAGGCAAACTGTATTATTATAATTAGTATTTTTCAATCTAGCTAACTTAGTCATTTACAATACAAACACGGATATGTTGGTATTTGTGTTTATCAAATATATTAATTTATATTAACTTGCATTACACGGCTCAGAAATACTTCTTTCTGTGAGCTATTTCATTGTAAAGGACTGCCTGAGTTTTGAACTCATTATTAATAGTATATATATATATATATATATATATATATATATATATATATATATATATATATATATATATATATATATTCTTTTTCAAGATTTCTTATCTGAAAACGTTTGTTGAAACAGATATTGTTATACTTTCGGAGGGTCATGTTGTCAATAAAAACACATGACTCTGTTGGTTTTCACTTCAATTTATTAAACATTTCCAGTTTGTTGGTTTAATAACCGGATGGTTGTTTATTTATTGACAAAGCTCTTTCATCACACATTTTGTGACCTCCTCAGTGACTAATTTGTTATTTTGTCTCTCCTTTGTTCTGTTCTACACCATCTTGTTTTTGTTTACACACAAACAATAAATAAACAACCATCCAGTTATTAAACCAACCAACTGGAAATTTGTAATAAATTGTAATGAAAACTAACAGGTGTTCTGTTTTTATTGGCAGCATGACCCGCCCGAAGTATAATATATATATAGTATGTTTTGAAACAGTGAGCGAGTTTGAAATTAGAAATATAAGCCTTCACCGTATTTTTGACTAAAGAAATGTTTAGCCTGATAGTGGGGTTTAGAACTCTCAGAGAAATGGAAAAAGATGAGTATTGACGTACATGGAAGTCGAACCCACATCATTGTCATTTACTTGCTAAGAATGTAGTTTCTAATTTGAATGCAAGGAGATGGATGATGTGTTGGTGTAATGGTAGCACAGTGGTCTGGATAACCAAGGATGTGGGTTCGATTCCCATGTACGTCAACACTCATCTTTTTTTCCATTTCTCTGAGGCTTCTAAACCCCACTATCAGGATAAACATTTCTTTAGTCAAAAATACGGTGAAAGCTTATATATATATATATGTGTGTGTACAGTACACACAATCTCGAACATAATGCATAATGCAACCTCCACATTTTGTAGCTAATCAGTAATTTCTATATTTAATATGTTATTCTATAATGAGACTTACAAATAAAGCCATAGTTATTTATATTTTTAAAGAAACCTGCGTATTTTCCTTGTAAGTTTTATTTAAATTTTACACTGTAAAAAATCCATAGTTTTATTATAATGGTGTTATCTGAAAATCTTTTTCTCTACTAGCATATACCAACCATGTAGCTTGCATGCTTTAAACTATAAACTTTTAAATCAAATAATCACTGTTAAACAATTGTTCTAACACAGTGGTTCCCAAACTTTTCCAAATTTTTTTCTCGGTGGTCCCCTTACCAATTTTTGAATGCCTTGCGGTCCCCTATCATATCATGGCAGCATTTCCAAAATTTTTCAAAGACAAACTATTATGAAATGCATGACAATTCTACTACGATTTAATTTAAGTAGTATCAAAATGCCCAAAAGTAGTATCAAAATACCTAAAGAGATTTATTCAAGAAAAATTGCTTCCTAGATTTAAAAATTAAATCACAATATACCATGAAAATGTGGCTAAGCCTTCGCGGTCCCCAACCCCCAAATCGCTTCCCGGTCCCCTAGGAGGGCGCGGACCCCAGTTTGGGAACCACTGTTCTAACAGAATTGATAATTGCCATTGGATGTATATGTTACGCAAACATATTTGTAAGTGTCCCTATTCTTTCTTAATTTAACTGTTGGAATTCTCTGATTGTTAACTGCCTGTTTGTTCTATACGGGTGATACTTTCCTACGAACGAATCAATATGATGTGCTCCAAAGCGCGTTTCTCACCCATGTGACTATATCTTTAGAGCATATATTGAAATACAACAATGGAATGGGGGTGGACATAGTGGGAATAAAAGATATGGAGGTGACTTCTAGGAAGATATAAACAGTAACAGAGAGAAATACTAATGGAAAGAAAAAGAGAAAAGGAGGAAAAAGAAAGGCTAACAAAAGGAAAAGAAAAGGTAAAAGAAGAGAAAAAAGAAAGAAACGAAAATCGGAAGAGTATATCTCTCTATTACTATTTCTATCTTCCCAGAGATTACACCAATTCCTTCTGCTTTTCCCACCCGTACCCCGTGGAATTTTTCTACTTATAGTGTCTCACTATCCTCTGAAAATTTAGTCTTGTCTGATGACCTTGTAAATACACAAGAGAAACTCCAGAGTAACAAGCCTCAAACATGGCCTTAATAAATGAAATATTAACCTCTACAATGGTATTGAATACTCATTTAAAATTCCAGATGTGAAACTATTGCTGTGTAAATTAAACTCACTCCGGGTCACAAAGCGAAACATTCCATATATAGTTGGAAAACTTCTTGTTGAATAAACGAAGCAAATTACATTTCTATTCCCTTACATTATAATTTTTTTTAAATATCTATTAACTTCAAGCATTATTCCTCTAAAATATGTTCCGTTTTAAGCAGGTTCGTAATGTGTATCCGTGGAAATTTTCTTTGCTGTAAAAATGTTTCTCTTTACTATATCACGTTTTCAACAAAAATAAATCACTTAGACGCTAATTAGAACTTTTTATATATTCTCTAATTTCTCAGTCATTATATAATAATTTGCTGGAATATTAATAAGATTTACTCTGCTAAATTTCCTAACATGTGTAAATCTCATTGATATTTCCCTCGCACTGTTTTGTTTTAATTTCTTTTCCCGTCACGTTTCTCCTTCAACCCAAACGCCCTCGAATTTATTGCAATATATTGGTTGTTTTCAAGTACGTTTCAAATACTTTCTTTCAAGACATTGTTTCGTAAAATCTCTGTCATTTACTTTCTACACAATCACATGCTTCCAAATCAGGATCTAGTATGTGGATTTGATTTATGAGTGTCATGGCATGTCACCAAAATAATTTAAAGGAGAAACTCCAGCATTCTTTGTTGTAGCATGTAACTGAATGCACACATCTTATCTCTCTTTTTTTTTTTTTGCGAGCTGAGAGGTCTGGTGTATTTTCTATGCTTCTATGCAGTGATTTGCGTTCCCCGCGAAATAGAATAAATTAATTAGTGAAACAATGAACATATACCTATATGAGTATAGTCGTTTCTAAAATGATATGAGTAAGCCTTTAGTTTGATTTTTATCTACTTCGAATGGTGAATTTTCGGTTTTTAGAAACCGATTCCTTTTTTATAGGAAAGAATTTACAAAGAATTAATAGGAAAGAGATATACATACATACTTTTATATATATATTTATACACACACAAACATAAATAATAGAAAAAACGAGGAATATATATATATATATATATATATATATATATATATATATATATATATAATGTATAATAAACAATACAATATAATTACCTCATTACCAGAGGTTTCCCGAATAAGACGAATACGAAAAACGTCCTCATTCGTTCATCGGACAAGGCAATTTAAAACATAAATTGCCTTGTCCGATGAACGAATGAGGACGTTTTTCGTATTCGTCTTATTCGGGAAACCTCTGGTAATGAGGTAATTATATTGTATTGTTTATTATACATTAAATTTAGCTCTGGTACTTACATAGAGCACTCTTCACTCCTATGACTTTTTCAATTTTCAACGGAAACTTTAATACTTATATATATATATATATATATATATATATATTTTATCTGATGAAAGCGCACCATAATCTGCCTTAGTGGCCCTTGAAATATGTATAATGAAATAAATTATACATATTTCATTATACATATTTCAAGGGCCACCAAGGAAAATTATGGTGTGCTTTCATCAGATAAAATATAATATAGATTAGTTTTATAAATAAATATTGACATACCCTGAAAAAATGCAACCTTCACGTTTAGAGTCTCCTAGATATATATATATATATATATATATATATATGACTAAGTATGTATACGTACATACATATATGTATACAGACGTACAGTAGTATGTATATATATACATACATGCACACATATATATATATGTACGTACGGATTTACCGAACATTTATTATAATGCTCGGTTTTTTTGTAAACAAACATCCCGAATTAAGCCGTACAGTGTTTAGCAACCATCGTTGCCCTTTTGTTCAACACTGACAAAGGAACGATGTACTAGTTTCAAGCTTATTAGCTATCGTCAGCATTATAATAAATGTTCGGTAAAGCCATACGTACATATATATATGTGTGCATGTATGTATATATATATACATACTAATGTACGTCTGTATACATATATGTATGTACGTATACATACTTATATTTAAGTAACAGCCGTACGAAGAGTGAGAAATGAAATTTCGTTTCATTTATTTTCCATTTATCGTTTTCGGTGCGCCCGGCCGATTAACTCACTCGATATGCAAATTAGGCTGCTCAGCCGTTAATATGCATAAGGAAAGTATATACTTTCAGACGTTCAATCATCTGGCAGGAAGGTATACGGTGCTGACGATAGCTAATAAGCTTGAAACTAGTACATCGTTCCTTTGTCAGTGTTTTTAACAAAAAGGCAACGATGGTTGCTAAACACTGTACGGCTTAATTCGGGATGTTTGTTTACAAACAAACCGAGCATTATAATAAATGTTCGGTAAATCCATACGTACATATATATATGTGTGCATGTATGTATATATATACATACTACTGTACGTCTGTATCCATATATGTACGTATACATACTTATATTTAAGTAACAGCCGTACTAAGAGTGAGAAATGAAATTTCGTTTCATTTTTTCCATTTACACATATATATATATATATAGTGAAAAATTGAACGGGAACAAAACAGAGAGGCAGTACGAACAAAGGTTTATTAATTTCACGCTCTTGAGAGTGGGGTGGTGGTATATATATATATATATATATATATATATATATATATATATATACATGAATGTATGTATAGTATATTTGGCAATATACCGTATGTTTAATTAAAAACATTTTGAAGACCTTATGCTATCATTTTAAAGTAGTGACTATGTCACTTACTTCTTTTCGGCGAAAGAAGGCAGAGAAGCTAACAGTCTGTTTCATGCTGTTTAGCAATCATCAGAGCTACGTACTGCCCTCTTCTACCGTAAATTATAGAAGCTGGATTCTTATAAAATTCCAGTAATAATCAGGAGCTGATTATACAGAGCGATTGTCGGTTCAGCAAAAATTAAGTATTAGGATTGGTGCTCTGAAATAGCGATCTATACATGAATGTATGCATAATATATTTGTCAATATATATGTATGTATGTATGTATGTATCTTCACGCACAGGCATTGCACGATAGAATTAATTAATAATTATTAATAATGGTATATCGTGTAATGGCCATACTCGACGATAACGAGGGAGCAGCCATCATATATATATATATATATATATATTTATTTATTTATTAAAATAACAGATTAAAGTTTAAGCAAACTACGGTTCTTATATATTTGATATATATTTATCCTTATCGAGCCCTCTTTGGATTTTAGTCTTCAAATTTATTATTATTACTATATATATATATATATATATATATATATATATAAAAACAAATAACGAAACGAAATTAAATTTCGTTTCGTTTGTAACTCACTTTTGTATGACTGACGCTTAAACAATTAAGTTAAAAATGTACATCCGCATATGTATACTGAAATACTAGTATGCATATGAATACACACACGTATACATATGTAGATGTACCAAGTCTTTCACTGGTTACTTTACTGTGAGTATCCAGCTATTCTGTATGTAAACACACAGACAAACCGGTTTTTAGCGTCATACTGGTTTTTGAGGAAACACCTTTCCTCTATTCTCCAGAAAGCCAGACAAGGAATATTGAACTAGTTTCGTTGTTGTTACAACTCATCAGCAATATTTACCTATCTACCGGCCTTTCTGGAGAATCGTAAAAGCACATATCGTTATATGCTTTTTCTATGAAAATTAGTAGTGGGCAGACTAATTTGCATAGAGTGTGAGTACGTACCGGTTCAACGGAGACGATAAAAACAAATAACGAAACGAAATTAAATTTCGTTTCGTTTGTAACTCACTTTTGTATGACTGACGCTTAAACAATTAAGTTAAAAATGTACATCCGCATATGTATACTGAAATACTAGTATGCATATGAATACACACACGTATACATATGTAGATGTACCAAGTCTTTCACTGGTTACTTTACTGTGAGTATCCAGCTATTCTGTATGTAAACACACAGGCAAGCCGGTTTTTAGAGTCATACTGGTTTTTGAGGAAACACCTTTCCTCTATTCTCCAGAAAGCCAGACAAGGAATATTGAACTAGTTTCGTTGTTGTTACAACTCATCAGCAATATTTACCTATCTACCGGCCTTTCTGGAGAATCGTAAAAGCACATATCGTTATATGCTTTTTCTATGAAAATTAGTAGTGGGCAGACTAATTTGCATAGAGTGTGTATATATGTGTGTATGTATATATACATATAATCAGAAATGGGAATAAGAAAGCAAGGTAATATGGGAACCTATTTACTCCAAATGTGGAAGATCGACAACAGATATTCTAATAAGTAAGGATATCGAAAATAAAGAGAACGACGACTCCTCGGGGACCTTCTTACAACAAGAGATATCTTCAAGCGACCGCTACATATGATGTTTTTCAAAAGGGAAAAATATCACGTGGTAGGCAATCGGTATGAAGGGTAGTAATAGATAGACAGTCGGCAAGTAAGAAAGAGCGCTAGAAATAGCTCACCTTCCAGCCTAGCTTTACTCAATTACAAGGTAGTATAGAAAAATTATCAAATATATATATATATATATATATATATATATATATATATATATATATATAAGATGTCCATCAGTTACCACCAGAGCATTATAGATTCGTATGTGTGTGTGTGTGTGTGTGCGCGCGGGCGTGCGTGAGTGTGAGTGCGTGCGCGTATGTGTATGTATACGAAAACTGTGGAAGAAGTATCAACTTCATTTTTTTGTTCCAGTGGAGATAAAACTGTGCAGAATAGAGCCGCATATATTCATACACATGCACAGTGTTTAGTGAACTCGCTGTATGCGTCAGATAGTGTGTGACGTGCTTTACTCCTTACTCGTTTCATATTCATATCACCCGATACTGTCAACAAAGTTCCTCAGTGATAAGACATGGATGCACGGGTAAGACCTGGAAAACAAAGCTCACACATTTCTGTGGAAGCATTAAAAAAATCAAGGGGATACTGATTGTTTTCACGACTACCTAGGCGTTGTGCATCACGAATACGCACAAGAAGGACAAATAGTTGCATAGGAATACTATAAGGAAGTCCTTAGACGTCTTCGTGAAGCAATTCTGCGGTAGACCCGGGATTTTTTCTTGGCCCGAAAATCTGGCAGCTGCATCATGATCACTACAGAGGATCCAAAGTTTCTTGGAGAAGAAAGCCATTTCCTTAATTCGCCAGGCTCTCTGCATTCCAGACATGGCTCCTTCTGACCTTTTTGTGCGCCCAGAGAATATTATGCAGATTGCGACGGCGGAGTTGAGAACCGTTCCAGGAGAAACATTCCAGACGCGCTTCGAGCTGTGGAAAGACCACTAGGCGGCTAAGAGTGTTGAGGAAGGGATTAACAATTCAACTCTACCAAGTAGATATTTTTCCCTACCTAAGATCGGATATTTTTCGACAGACATGTAATTATATATATATACGTATATATATATATATACGTATATATATATTATATATATATATATATATATACGTATATATATATACGTATATATATATACGTATATATATATATATATATATATATATATATATATATGCCCTAAGGACAGACACTGGTCTGTTGGAGATGCAGGATATGGCTGCGATAATGAGGGACAGAGACCGCTGGAGAGAACTCGTCCATGGATCTCGGGAATTTTATCCGCCTTAGATAGATAGATAGATATATATATATATATATATAGTAATAATAATAAAATTGAAGACTAAAATCCAGAGAGGGCTCGATAAGGAAAATATATATCAAATATATAAGAACCGTAGAGCAAATATTTATTAAAATAACAGATTAAAGTTTAAGCAAAGAATCGCTGCTTTCACCCTTAACGGGATCTTCTGAAACTAACAAAGTCAATCTGTAAACGCAGAACTGGATATTTCAAAAAACGTTGCAACCGGAGGAAGACAGGAAGACGATACTTTGGTTCGTGGTAACGTTCGCTGGCAAAGAACGGGAAAAAACGAATAATACGTCATTAATAGGAGCGGTGAAAAACAATTACGCGCAAAGACAGAACCACGTTTATGGTATAAAAGAGGTCGTAGACTAGTGTTCTCTTAGGTGGTGCATAGAGACGTTCTCTGGCAATGAACGAAAAAACGAAGATAATAAGTCATATGTGGAGCGTGGAGAACAATAGCACGCAAAGACAAAACCACGTAAATGGTATAGCAGAAGTTGTAGACTAAAATTCTAACTAGGAGACCAAATGAATCTCCGCTACAGAGTTAAGAACAAAGTAAATAAATACAATACAGAAGTAATAGAAACAAATAAATACATACACGCAAACAGATACGTACATACACAAGCATACGCAAAACCTTACCATAGGTATACAAAACCACGCACATATAAATATGTGTGTGTGTGTATGCTTGTGTACAAATAAATAAATAATTATATAAACGTATATAAGTAAATAAATACGTATATAACAAGCTCACACACATACCTACAAATAAATACACGAGTGTTCGGAGACGTAAGTCAACTAAAACAAGAAGTACACATATACACACACCCACCATACGTACGAGAGGACATTAGTCTACGACCTCTTTTATACCATAAACGTGGTTCTGTCTTTGCGCGTAATTGTTTTTCACCGCTCCTATTAATGACGTATTATTCGTTTTTTCCCGTTCTTTGCCAGCGAACGTTTCCACGAACCAAAGTATCGTCTTCCTGTCTTCCTCCGGTTGCAACGTTTTTTGAAATATCCAGTTCTGCGTTTACAGATTGACTTTGTTAGTTTCAGAAGATCCCGTTAAGGGTGAAAGCAGCGATTCTTTGCTTAAACTTTAATCTGTTATTTTAATAAATATATATATATATGAAGATAGACATAGAATATTCGAAAATATTCTGTATGTTTATAATAAACATTTTGAAGACCTAATCGCTATAGAATAGAATACGTCACGTATTACAATTAGATTCTCGATAAAAGCAAGGGAAGTAATCTACGCGTTTCATTCTTATTAGAAATCTTCAGGATTACATATCCAGTGCTTTTATCGAGAATGACACAGCTAGAGACTTATAGAATACTTAGCTGTGTACAGGAACTGGTTTGAAAGAGCGGTTGCCGGTCCGGCAGAAATTAGAAATTGGATTAAATGCTCTGAAATAGCGATATATATGTGAAGATAGACATAGAATATTCGAAAATATTCTGTATGTTTATAATAAACATTTTGAAGACCTAATCGCTATAGAATAGAATACGTCACGTATTACAATTAGATTCTCGATAAAAGCAAGGGAAGTAATCTACGCGTTTCATTCTTATTAGAAATCTTCAGGATTACATATCCAGTGCTTTTATCGAGAATGACACAGCTAGAGACTTATAGAATACTTAGCTGTGTACAGGAACTGGTTTGAAAGAGCGGTTGCCGGTCCGGCAGAAATTAGAAATTGGATTAAATGCTCTGAAATAGCGATATATATGTGAAGATAGACATAGAATATTCGAAAATATTCTGTATGTTTATAATAAACATTTTGAAGACCTAATCGCTATAGAATAGAATACGTCACGTATTACAATTAGATTCTCGATAAAAGCAAGGGAAGTAATCTACGCGTTTCATTCTTATTAGAAATCTTCAGGATTACATATCCAGTGCTTTTATCGAGAATGACACAGCTAGAGACTTATAGAATACTTAGCTGTGTACAGTAACTGGTTTGTCCCTTGCTTTTATCGAGAATCTAATTGTAATACGTGACGTATTCTATTCTATAGCGATTAGGTCTTCAAAATGTTTATTATAAACATACAGAATATTTTCGAATATTCTATGTCTATCTTCACATATATATCGCTATTTCAGAGCATTTAATCCAATTTCTAATTTCTGCCGGACCGGCAACCGCTCTTTCAAACCAGTTCCTGTACACAGCTAAGTATTCTATAAGTCTCTAGCTGTGTCATTCTCGATAAAAGCACTGGATATGTAATCCTGAAGATTTCTAATAAGAATGAAACGCGTAGATTACTTCCCTTGCTTTTATCGAGAATCTAATTGTAATACGTGACGTATTCTATTCTATAGCGATTAGGTCTTCAAAATGTTTATTATAAACATACAGAATATTTTCGAATATTCTATGTCTATCTTCACATATATATCGCTATTTCAGAGCATTTAATCCAATTTCTAATTTCTGCCGGACCGGCAACCGCTCTTTCAAACCAGTTCCTGTACACAGCTAAGTATTCTATAAGTCTCTAGCTGTGTCATTCTCGATAAAAGCACTGGATATGTAATCCTGAAGATTTCTAATAAGAATGAAACGCGTAGATTACTTCCCTTGCTTTTATCGAGAATCTAATTGTAATACGTGACGTATTCTATTCTATAGCGATTAGGTCTTCAAAATGTTTATTATAAACATACAGAATATTTTCGAATATTCTATGTCTATCTTCACATATATATCGCTATTTCAGAGCATTTAATCCAATTTCTAATTTCTGCCGGACCGGCAACCGCTCTTTCAAACCAGTTCCTGTACACAGCTAAGTATTCTATAAGTCTCTAGCTGTGTCATTCTCGATAAAAGCACTGGATATGTAATCCTGAAGATTTCTAATAAGAATGAAACGCGTAGATTACTTCCCTTGCTTTTATCGAGAATCTAATTGTAATACGTGACGTATTCTATTCTATAGCGATTAGGTCTTCAAAATGTTTATTATAAACATACAGAATATTTTCGAATATTCTATGTCTATCTTCACATATATATCGCTATTTCAGAGCATTTAATCCAATTTCTAATTTCTGCCGGACCGGCAACCGCTCTATCAAACCAGTTCCTGTACACAGCTAAGTATTCTATAAGTCTCTAGCTGTGTCATTCTCGATAAAAGCACTGGATATGTAATCCTGAAGATTTCTAATAAGAATGAAACGCGTAGATTACTTCCCTTGCTTTTATCGAGAATCTAATTGTAATACGTGACGTATTCTATTCTATAGCGATTAGGTCTTCAAAATGTTTATTATAAACATACAGAATATTTTCGAATATTCTATGTCTATCTTCACATATATATCGCTATTTCAGAGCATTTAATCCAATATATATATATATATATATATATATATATATATATATATATATATATATATATATATATATAGTAATAATAATAAATTTGAAGACTAAAATCCAAAGAGGGCTCGATAAGGATAAATATATATCAAATATATAAGAACCGGTTGCAACGTTTTTTGAAATATCCAGTTCTGCGTTTACAGATTGACTTTGTTAGTTTCAGAAGATCCCGTTAAGGGTGAAAGCAGCGATTCTTTGCTTAAACTTTAATCTGTTATTTTATATATATATATATATATATATATTAGAAAGTGAGGTTTTTTTTACAAAATGAAAAATAACCGAGGTGTCCTACACGAGTGAAAGTATAAAGAAAAAAAGATGAAATCGAAAATGCAACTGGAGTCTTATTTTTTTTTTAAATATATATATTTATTTGGTTCCTTTACCGGTTTCGCAGTTCTTTTGCTTTTCAAAAGTAGAGTTGAGATGGAGGGTCTGTGGTTTTTCTCACACACATATATATATATATATATAGTTGAAAAAAAAAAGGGGAGCGGCTCCATCAAATCAAAACAAGGTTTATAGTGAAAAAATGACGGAGAAAATGCACAGAAATATATTTAAAGATTATGTTTTCTTTACTCTGACAGAATGAATAATTGTTGCATTAAATATAACCGTTTTCGATTGGTATATATACTAGCAGACGCTAGTGTTAAAATAATCTTATCAAATATTAGATATTAGATATTAAATATTTAAAGAATGTTTTTTCATTGTATTCTGTGAGCAATTCGAATATATGTGAGTTTTCTGTCAAAATTTCTTATATATATGTTCTTTACGAAGGTATGGTGGTGGAGGTGGTGTTCCACATGTCAGGATTTACCGACTGGAAACTCCACATCGAGTGTTCACTCGGGTAAATCTACAGTAACTACACGTTACATTCCCTATATATATATATATATATATATATATATATATATATATATATATATATATAGAGAGAGAGAGAGAGAGAGAGAGAGAGAGAGAGATGTATGTTTGTATATACGAGTGTTGGCTGAAAAGTTCATAGTTTGACTATGCAAGACTGATGTTAAAGCTGTGAGATCTTGCATCCATTAATTTCAACCCTTAGGGCGGTGAATTGGCAGTATCGGTAGAGGGTCGGATGCCATGCTTTGGTGCATAGAGTTACGGCCCTCGCCATTCTGAGTTCAAATCCCGCCGAAGTTAACTTTACCTTTCATCCTTACGGGGTCGATAAAATAAGTACCAGTAATGCACTGGGTAATTGATGGCCTTGTGCCAAAAGTAGAAACAATTAATTTCAACACTTCTTATTAATAACCTGCATTTAGTCATTCCACGAGAGTATCTTCGTCAGCCTATGAATGTTTCAGCCCATGCTCGTATATATCATTCAGGCATGCTCAGTTATGATAAATAAATAAAGCAGCACATTTTTGACAAAACAATATTGAAAATTCTGCTTCTTCCAAAATGTCATCTTAAATTCATCAAAATCTGGTTTCTTTCCAAATGACTATCACATATATCTAAAGAGATGAAATAAAGATTTGAATAACGAAATTGTGATACAAAAACGAGTGATAGGGAGTTACTCCAGTTAATGAAAGTAAGTGTAAATACATAATCTATATACTACTAAAATTCTGTGATTGCTTGCCTGCTTGCTTGTCTGTAATGTAATACAGCCAAAAGGGTGCATAATGGAAAAATACTTTGAAAGGAAGTTGCCCATGAAATGGAATAAAACAAGTTTCGCGTAAATCGAAGCATGGGTTTCCGAGATATGGGGTTTCTGGGTACTATCATAAACAGAGAGAGAGAGATGGATAGAGAGAAAGAGATAGTGGTTGTGAGAGAGTAGATTGAAAGAGAGACATAGAGAGGAGAGAAGACAGAGAAGGAGAATGAAAGAGAGAGAGAGAGAGAGAGAGAGAGAGAGAGAGAGAGAGAGAGAGAGAGAGCTGGTGGTAGTGTTGTGTATATATATATGTGTGTGTGTGTCTATGACCAGTGTATATAGATCACAGACACCCATATATATATATATATATATATATATATATATACACACATACACATACACATACATATATACATATATATATGTGTATACAAACACACACATTTATATATATATATATATATATATATATATATATATATATATATATATACACATACACATACACATACATATATACATATATATATGTGTATACAAACACACACATTTATATATATATATATATATATATATACATACACACACGTATATATATGGGCCTTCCAGTTTCATTTCACATTATATTCATGTCTGTGTATATTTTAATTATTTAAAAATTATTTTTAAGTGAACAGGATTTTAAAAAAATATTTTGAAGTGAACGTGCCCAACGGGTCGCGGGTAGTATAGTATTACATATGAGAAAAAACATCTTTTTAAAGGTAGCGGCACTCCATCGGTTACGACGATGAGTGTTCCAGTTGATACGATCAACGGAACAACTGCTCGTGAAATTAACATGCAAGTGGCTGAACATGCCACAAACACGCATATCCGCCATTGTATTTTCAGAAAGTATTGTTAATGGAAATACTTAGTAAACAGATAAGATTCTGCATGTATTAACGTGGGAGATAGATTTCTTTAAAAGGTTAAATATTCACGAAACACCATGCGAATGAAAAATAAGGCAGACGCTAGTGTTAAAATAATTATATATATATATATCAGGGGCGGTGGAAGCATTTCTGAATTGGTGTGTGTATAGGTGGGGGTGGGCGGGGGGGGGGGGGGATTTAGGTCAAATTAGTTGTAGTAATTAGTTTAGCTCTTTGCATCCTAAAATGGTCAGAAAACTTCAATATGCGATAAACATAACATGTACATAAATGAAAGTAGTAGATCTTGTTTATCGGTCATTCAACACAGCGCCTTATATGGGAAAGTTCAACTTACAAATTCATCCATCAAGCCATTGGTAAATAAGTAATTTTCGATATAGATAATGAACACAAGCACAAGGATATGGTCCGAACGTGAAAGAGCCGAACTACCACTGTCATCGCCTCATTTTCTCTCGCCCTCCCCATCTCTCTGTATGGTGAGCAAATGGGGTACCACGTGCTGGCCTCCCCACAGCCCCGGCAGACAGAATGGAGAAGGCGTTTCCCCGGAGGATGGTAAGGAAGATGCGCTGGAAGAGCCATTCCATCTCGCGAGGCTCACACCTGCGGCTGGCCAGCTCAGCGCCTATGGTGGTGAGTAGGGAGGTAGCTCTAGGGCCAAGGATATCAGAAGTCTCCACTGCCAAGGGCACGACCGCAAACCTGTCGGAGAGCGACCAGTACTTAGAGAGTTTTCGCTCCTCAGTATGAACGCCGTGCGTAAGTACGCCGAACAGCGGTTGTGTTAATTCCGCGGTGACCCCCCACTTGAAATTGTTGGTGGTGACCCCAATAGTAACTCCGAAGCCTTCGACATCCGATATAACAATTCGGTCTATATCAGATTGAGTAGATTTACGAAGAGGCTATGGTCTCCTGTGGGGAAGGCCCAACATGTTGTGTGGTTGCATGACATGTCTTACTCAAGCATTGCAGGCTTTACTCTGTACAGTATGCATGCAGGTGCAATAGACATAACTGATGATGTCTGTCCGGATGACTGGGTGCGGATCTATAAAACTCGAAAAGTACCTAACCGATTTTCTCCAAATGGAAGAAAAATCATACTCTAAGATTTAGTACGCTTAAAGAGCATCCAGCTGATTTTCTTCAGATTTTGCACATGCATGCAGATGTTTCATGATTCGGGTCTGCTGGTGTTCTACATTTCCAGTAGATGAACAATCATTCCCTGAGAATAAGGGAATTCAAAAAGTACACAGCTACATTCCTCAATCTTTGCATATGCATGTTGCTATTTCACGTTTCCTACCCCGTGCAACACCGGAGCCTGCTGCTTGTATATATATATATATATATATATATATATATATATATATATATATATATATATATATATATTATGTAATAAACAACATAAGATAATTATTTCATTTACCAGTTGTTTCTTGAAAGCAAACAAATCTGCTTTCAGTCGTCAGAATGAAAAAATCCTGGTGTTTTTATTGAATGTGGATTTGAAAACAAAAATATAAGAAATATGAAAGTGAGGCTGAGTGAAGAAGAAAAAAAGATTATAAATATATAAGTATATAAACACACACACACACACACACACACACACACACACACACACACACACACACACACACACACACACACATATATATATATATATATATATATATATATATATATATATATATATATATATATGTGAAAACAGGGAGAAAGAGACGATTATGAGAAAGAAAATTTTTCCTTTTTTTGTGTCTCTTTGTCTCTCTTTTTTCTGGGTTAGAAAATAATTAAAACGAAATGTTTTACTTTGTGTGAAGTGTTAAGGTATTAGTTGATTTATTTATTATTTAACAATGGCATTTATTTATCTATTTATATATTTAATTATTGTCTATTACCGGTTTCTGCATTTATATGCATTATCAAATGATAGTGAAATGTATTAGTGTGGTGTCGCACATGTTAAACAGAAGGTGCAGAAAGAATAATGTTATATACAAACAAGGTTTAAGAAGTGAAAAGAAAAAAGAAAAAGGAAAAAAGACCGTGCATAATGTGGAACGTAAAAAGTCAATGTGGAAGAAAAGTTAATGTTATTTACAAGCACATATTATAAAGAACGAGGAATCATCTCACATTTATTAACATATTACACATGTTTCTCCGTCGATCAGCTCGAGGCAAGATCTGTTACAGATCGAACCCGACTCCTCAGTCGAAGGATCTTCAAATATGTTTTGTGTGTTAAAAGATCTCAGCTGTTATTTATTTGTAGTACATATTAGCATCCTGCTATTTAGGTCTTTCCATTGGTTCAATAATCCCATCATCATCATATTTCTATCCACTGTCCACTGCCTGATCAAACTGCCGCATTCATTCATGCGCCACATGCCACCACATATAGTTGTTTGTCAGTTACTACTACTTTACCATCCAGAAAATTGAGGGTGGAAGGAAGTGATAGGGTGAGACAGGGTGAAGAAGAAGACAAAGAGGAAAAGAAAAGAAAAGAGATACATCTACCTAAGTAAGCTGGGGTTTCCCCTAACTTATTCGGCAAGTGGGGGAGGGGTATCAGCCCTTGTCTAACCACCCGGGTCGTTATGGAGTTTGAGGGCGAGGTAAGTCATACGCAATCTGTGTTTGCATGCGGTTACCAGTTCGTCTTTCTTGTTTAGGAGTTGGTCCTTCGAAAACAGCATTTGTAATGTCTCCTCCGAGCATAAGTTACACGGACGGCGTCCTCCCGTGTTATCTCTGGACAGTAAGCTCCAAGTGAGATTGTAGGTTATATTATTATCTTGGAGGTCACAGATGTCGCTCGAAAGTCTAGTGGCATGTCGCCGGACCGGGTTTCGGAAAGTATGTCGGTGTTGGTAGAGCCGGGTCTTGAAGTCACACGCGGTTAATCCTATATAAGCTTTGTTGGAGGCTTTCGTCCTCACGTTGAACTGGTAGATCACGTTACGTTCTCGGCATTTGTTGTTGAGGGGTCACGTAGATCTATCTGGTCGGCTCTCCACTGATGTCTAGGTTATTTCTTCCATAGGGGTTGAGTTTTTTTGTTGTTTGAGGAGACGATGTTTTGTGCGAAGTTAGGTGTGGTGCTGTAGGAGAGTTTGATGGAGTTTTTGTTGATTATGTTGTGGTAGCGGTGTTGTAGTGGGAAGTGTTTTTCTAGGAATCTAAAAAAGATTTTCCCGATAGGTGTTGCCACCTCGGCATTATGGGGAGGATTGAACCACGTTACGTTGCGTGAGCGGCGGTGTCGCCTGCTGCTTCCGCTAAGGGAAGCTGGATAAAAGGATATTTCCTCCCGGAAGCCACTCCGCTTGAGGGCCTGGTTGTAATGAGGCGCGTGTTCGTCAAATATCTGCTCATTAGCGGACAAACGAGATATGCGGAGGGAGATTTTTTTAACCAGGTTATTGGTGGTGTTTCTAGGATGGTTAGAGCGGCGGTGGATGTAGTGCAGATTGTCGTTTGGTTTCCTGTATGGGTAGTACAAATCATTTTCGAGGTTAAGGGTAACGTCCAGGAAATTGACTCGGGTTAGGGACGTTTATAGGGTGATTTTAAATCCCCAGTCCCGGAAGAAGTTGATTAGTTGTTTACGGACTCGGTCTGTACTACTGGATGAAAGGCAAAATTGTTCAAGCATATTCTTGTTCCGAAGATATTCCACCAATAACCCTAATAAAGGCAGGTAGACCGGCTGATAACTTACATCATTAAAACTTTTTCTTCGGGACATTGATTAAAAACTGGTTAAAATTATTCAAACATTTTTTTTTATATATTCAGACAATAAAGAAACTCAGGAAACATTAAAATGAATGAAGGCAACAAATAAGTCAAATTAACACGAAAGAAATGGATGTTGGCTGTC